>JACXGM010000390.1:0-41412 GCA_016801145.1 Umbra pygmaea | reverse complement strand
AATACATTTTGTGTTATGAAATTAATGTTTCAATAACGGAGAGCTAGTGATTTCTGAGTGCGCGCGCACAATATAGTGTGCAACCTACAGTTTGCCGAATATTCTTACAGTAGCATGCAACTTGTCTGAATTCAATATTATTATACACACCCAAGTACTTTTGAGAAATTTTGCATGCACTGAATACAAATGTGGTGTTCATTTTCTGATTGGCTGCATTACTACAACCATGTATTCTTGTTAATAGTAATTAATGTCAATTTATCTAAATGGAATAAGTTAAGGCCTATTCGAATTCATTCATTACTAGCTTGTAGGCACTGGTTCCGTTAAGCAAACAGAAGTGTTGGCAATATTCCGCGCGCTAGTGAATGGACCTGTTCTGAAAATAAGTGTTCCCTCACGTGATGTTGCGTTCTGCGGGAGGGATGACCCATATTTCATGTGGATAGGCGCTTGTTTCCGGCAACCTTCAAAACGCATTTATCTTAACTACAGTGAGCGAAGGCTGCATGCATTTTAATATGCTCTTTGTTTTTGTATATGAGGTTGGCTACATTTGAAAAAACGCAGCCCATATGCAGATAATAAATCACAATTAAGAACACTTTTAACTTGCACACCGACTATAGAAATTATATATATATATATATATATATATATATATATATATATATATATATATATATATATATATATATATATATATATATATATATATATATATATACATTTTTAAATACTCAATTTTCAAGGAAGGACTGCTTGTTCCTAACGAATAAAGACATTTCCTTATTATGATTTAAACACGAAGCCGTAGGCCATTGGTTTGAAATGATCGTCGTTTTTATACGTCAATTAACATGTTAATTGGCACACGTTAAAAACAAGAATAGTATCCATAATATAAGAATTTAAATATATTTGACTATCAGTCCCGATATTCCATATACAAATCCTTGCAATGAACCGATCCATGATGCAGTTCACAAATCACTATCACATGCAAGTTAAAACACTTGACATTGATATTATTTCTAGAAAATAATTTATCTGAGTTGTATATTATTCGTGAGAAAAATAATCTTCAAACGAAAAAACAAAATAATTAATATTCACATTAAGAGTCTTTTAACGAATAAAAAACAATAATCGTTGCTATTGAATTGTTATAAGATGTAAGTATGATTTCAAACACGCAAATAAGTATTTACCCCACGATAATACGTAATCACAAAATTAATGGTAGGTTATATTTTCATGAATTATCTAATTATTAATTATGGTAGAATAATAGGCCCCTATGTGTAATTTCTATTCATTGCTTTATAAAAGGCCACGCAATTTATTGCGGTAAAATACGTTCAGATTAAGTACAAGAAAAATATATACAATAACAACAAATAATCAAATGCTGCTTAAATAATATTAATATACTATTAATAATAGTAATAGTAATAGTAATAGTAATAGTAATAGTAATAATAATAATGATAATAATAATAATAATATGTAATGTATTAAACGTGGATCGCAACGTTTGTATGTTACAGCATATCACTGGATAATTTCTCCAATTTAATATTCTTAGATTAATAAAATTGAATATCCTTCTAGGCCGGACGCGAATAGGCTATGCCTAAATCATAATTGCACATTTACTATTGGTCCATGAGTCTCTCATCTTGGGCTAATGTAATTCTTCTCATCAATACAGCACACCAGATCGTTACTGTCTGACATTGATAAATGATCCTCCAAGTAGCCCACAGTATTTTCATTCTCAAACCAACTCACAACCCCGCATACACTCAGCCAACTAAAATATCCTTCGAAAATTCAGCAATATCAACAAGTATCATAATAAAAACATGAACGAACGAATTTATAAACGTTTTGTTTAGGCCATTTTTAAATTGAAAAAAACATGCTTCTTTCCCAGGGAATTTATATCATACCAGTTTATTGAAAATGTACCTAGACCTATGTTTTTATTTTCCTCGGGGCATAGGATTTCTTTGGAATTTGTTTTGTTGAATCTATTGTTCTTTTTAAATTGTGTCTTGATAAAAAAAACGACCGATCGTGGTTTTGGGAAAGTCTCCCTATTTCGAATAACTGGTAGGTCATCCATCATTCCTGTCAACCTCAAACGAATGAGAAAATGGCGAATGCAATTTCGTCCCATATCGACCAATAAGAGTAGGCCTAGTGTTGTTACAAAAAATAATTACAAAGTTACTTCGTATTTAATTTAGTCGTACAATACGAAATAGGTGTATTTGTTTTCGGAAAATGTTTTATTCAAAAAAATGTCATTTGAATTATAGCGCACAAGCTAATTCATGTGTAGATATTGCCAAAAAACATCACACTAAACTGTATCAATTTCTATATTTAATTTTGTTATTCAAAATATCCTATTTGTAGGAAAGATTATTGATAAACCTTGCAATTCTCTTTCTTTCACCAAAAGGTTTGGTTATTTGTTTTCCAGGTGAAAATGAATCTACCCTGAAAAAAGACTCTTCCAGAAGCTTTGAGGTCAAGGTTTAAAATGAGTTTTTATTTTGGTTTTTAGTGCAGAAACCCTTCCCTTCTTCCTGTGTGCTATAAAACTATTTGAATATGATCTAAATAGAAGTCAGTTCAGGATAAACTTTACCAGTATAGAGTGAGCCAATCAAATCTTTCAGCCTAGTAGTCTGATTAATGAGAACACAGATCAATCAAAATCAAAACAGAGTAAAAAAAAACATTGATTCAGTGCGTAGGCAATAAAAACAATTACTTAACATTAAGTAAACAAACAAAATGAGGGTCTGTGTTTTTTGTTGGGAGCTGGATGGAGCTGCAGTAAAGGAAGGTTCAGTGATAAAATCTCACTCTATAAACTAGTGACCACAAAGCGCAACATGGATAGAACAGTCAAATGAAAAATCACAAGTCTATACACCACAACAGTTATTAAAACTCTTAGTCTTCATCTTTTAGATTTTCCACAGTGGTTGTTTTCAAATGTTATGTTAATAGAATGACGTGTGTATTTCTTTGTATATTTTGTGTGTGTGTGTATGTGCATGTGTGAGTGGGATGCATGCAGCTGTGTTTGTGTGTGTGTATTGGCTGTGTGTACAGTATGTACAATTGTGTCAATATATCTTGGACAAAGTCTGAAAAGGTATTCTCCCCATGGTCCACCATTGTAGAAAAATAAATAAATAATTTAAAAAAGAAAACAAAAAATGTGTCAAAATGTTGTTGAGGTCATTTTAGCTTCTGTTGTTCATTTAGAAGTCTTTTTTTGATTCGTAACGATTGTTGTTGTCCAGGCATGGGGTTAGTAAAGGTCAATGTGGGTGGGGCCTGTGCAGATGTGGGCGGTCCCAGGGTGGGTGTAGTCCTCTATGCTCCAGTGGCGGTGTGGCAGGGCAGCCATGGTCAGATTATGGCTACATACGTGACTAGGGGAGGAGTCACGCTCTCATTGGACCACGCAGCAGGATGAAATATTCCCTGAGCAAACCATGGAGGCCTGCAATAAAAAATAAGCCTGTGTTAGTTATCCTAATACACCATAACACACTGCAAATATGGAACTTAAATAATAGAAGGTAAAAGATAACACCACATATGACCAAGCCAGATATAGTTCCTACAACATCTACATAAGTGGAACAGTACATGTTCTGTGGTGTAGGACTTAGGGGATCTTTAATAGATCTAATTTATGGATCTGCTCCATCATGCACATGGATAACCCCATATTACTGGAGAACAATTCCACATGGAGGTTTGGGTAAATGTATTTCCATCACAAGCATACGGTCTCGCCACGGATTAAATTAGGAGGGAACAGTATCACGCCTTCTGTGTTAAGCCATTACAGTAATCAGCCAATGATCATTCAGTGAGAAATTGTTGGATGAAATCGTCTCAAAATCATCCCACCAGGATTTACTCGGCTTGAGTGCATGAGATGTCTCTACGTGGCCTGTACTTAAAATGTAGGCAAATCGCCATCGCTGCTATGACCATCGTGCTCTTTGGACTTCATTAGCGAAATCAGGGAATTACCAGGAAAGGAAAGGGGCTGTGTTAGCGGAATCGTCGCCGGTGAAAAGTGAGGCAAACGCGTGCGGGCTCCCTATTTACATATAAAGAGCTCAATTAATCAAGGTAAGTGTCATTACAGCGTGGCTCATTGAGCAGTGGAGTGTGGGTGTTAAATAAAATCCGGCGAGCTCCAGTGCCTCCGGCAGGCGATACGTCTTGATTTGTGAACTGTCAGTAGAGCCAGGGAGCTGATAGGGCTGGAGGAGAACCCCACTGTCCTAATCAGATTGAGCCCGTAGAGAACGAGGAGAGGAGGATGGAGAGTGGAGAAAAATTGAGAAAGAGAGATGGAGGTGGAGTGATATAGGAACTACTGAGGCGAGGTTTGAGGGCAAGAGCGAGGCGAGGAAGAAAGGAGATAAGAGTGAGATAGAGAGGGATGGAAGAATGATGGAGTACGCCGGGGCTTGCAATTGTGGGAGAGAGATTGAGCCAGCGCTTACTTCACCATCTTCTTCAGGCTTGCCTTGGTTGGAAGGAGTTTACATGTAGTGCCACTGTCCATCCATGCCCATATTCATTCCCATGCCACCCATTGGTCCTGCAGAATGAGTGACAGAGAGAAAAACCAAACACAGGTTCAAATAAAACAACCAAAACATTTTAGGATGTACCTTTGTTGAAAAAAATTGGTTTCTTACCTCCAGGCCGAATCCCCATGTGCTGCTGTCCGTCAAGTACAAAGCCTCCCATTGGTTGACCATCAGGGCTATATGCTGTACCCTGGCCCACTGTGGATGTAGAGATACAATGTTATATCATTACATTTTCATTGGTCTATATAGAGATAAATTGCTACATGTTAATTACATTTCTATGGTTTAGTATAGAGATGTCATACTAGATTATACCTTTATGTGGGTCATTATATAGATCTAATACTAGATTCTAACATTTATATATATCATTAGAGAGATAGTATTTATAATTACATTACATGGGTTAGTGTAGAGAGACACTACTAGATAAATTATATTAGATTATATTTCTATGAGCCAGTATAGACAGATTTAATACTACATAGCAATTAAGATTTCTATTGGTCCAGTATTATAACAATTTTATCGGTAAGTATAGATATTTATTTCATGACTATAATTATATTTCTATGTGTCAGTGAAGATATTTAGAACTAGAAAATGACACTTCTAATTTTCTGCATACACATATTATAGTAGATTATAATTCAATTTTATTGGTTAGAATAGATATATAATACTAGATCATTAGTACATTTCTACGCATGTGTATTAGAGGCGATGGAAAAAAACAATAAATGTTGCTTTCAAAATATCCGTATCTACTGCAGAAAAACATACAACGTATTAAAATGCAAAACACAACAAATAACATCATCTCATTCTAAGTCGACATATTAACCTTCTGGTTTACCTGCTCTATTAGACTGGTCAATCATAGGCTGTACTATTCTCCTCCTGGCATTGATGAACCTGGAGAGGAAGACAGAAGAGTGAGCAGAAGATAATCTTTGAATAAATGTCCAGAATAAAATAACCTACAAAGTACATTCAGTTTCTGTTTTGCATTTATATCCCTGGTCCATTTAAGATAATCTTTCAAAATCAAAGAATTCAGCATATGTCAAAATATGCAGTTTAACTACAGTCACACATATCTTCAGGGATTAGGTTAATAATCTCTTATTCTTATTGACATGCTTTGGGGTATTAACAGAACGCTACATAGCTCACCCAATCTATTGATTTGGGTTTATCTCCTTTAGCCTCAGGCTGTGATAAGGGTAACCGCTTAGCCAATTTTGGGTAGAGACGTACCGCTATCTGACCGAATGGACAGCTACAGTAGGTAAGCTAAGCGTTAGTCTCCTGCCCCGAGTAAGTATATTGAAGAAGATCCCTGACTAAAACCCACACGCTTTTTAACTCACAGGATTAGAGGCAACGTCTATGTAATTAGGTCTGTTGAGAACCTGATACACTTAAACAAGACCCAACGATGGATTCCAAGGGTGGAGAGGATTAATTGCGAGGAGCCAATGTCATCTCAATTAATCCAAACCTGACCCTGTGTAAGCCCCAAGTGAAATGATGCCTTTCTGATGACACACCAGAACTGTATCCTGGAAACCAAATCCAAATTCCCCCCGAATCTGTTCCTCTTTCCACTGAGCTCATTTCATTGGACGCCACCCCCCTTCCTACAATGGGCTAAGCCATCTACAAAGGGGCCGGGCTGCAGAGCCTTAAAGATACTTTAATCCATCATGTCATACATGTAAAATGAGGCTGGGTGGTTTTATGGTGAGGACGGTGCCTGCGTGGAGACGGGGGTCCTGCAATATCTCCCGTTCTCCCTTAGTCTCTAACGGTTCCATTTGAAGGCAATTTCTAATGAGGTTCTTTAACACGGCAGTTAGTACAGTAGCTAGCTCTAAATATGACTGTATGAGGCTTGATGGGAAGAAAAGGAAAAACACCATGATAGAGTGAAAGGAGAAAATAGACCAAATGAAGGATGTGAATACATTTACAATGCTGTAGCAAGGGAAGGAGAAAAGAGAGGGAGATAATGAAGTTCCAGGGTTATAGTTTGTGTGGGTCCTAAGAGGTCAATTACCAGTTATTGACTTGGAGGATGGTAAGGCCTGTGTCTTGTGCTAGCTGCTTCTTCTGTTCCTCTGAAGGGTACGGGTGCTGGAGAAGACAAATATGACAAAATGTCAGACCTTCATTTGGAACAACATAAGACCTAGTGTTTTCCATCTAATGTCAAGTCAAACTAAGGGAAGGTAATCAGGCCGTGTGACCAAGGGCGTAGGAACAAGGTGGAACTGAGGGGACATGTCCCCCCCAGTGTTACAGACAGGCAATGTGGTCCCCCTCAATAATAAGAACAATTTGTGAAAAATATATGGTGTGTCCCCCAATATCAATCTCATTCCTACACCCTTGCGTGAGACAGACTCATATGATTGCTGACTAGCGACATGATGCACACGCAAACGTGTCTCCAGTTAGCATGAGCAAATATGAAACAGCGAGAGTGACCATTGCTTGGCCCGTGAACACGTTGGGCTCAAAGTGCGTGGCATTGTCTGACATTATTGGACATTATTTGACATTATTTGACAAATGATCAAACGTAATACAAAGGGACACAATGGTCGTCTTTGTTAGGGCCTGAATAGGGCCTGGCCCCTGTCCTGCTGTCTTGTGGCTCTCCGCTGGCAGTAAGACAGAGGGAGGAGGGTGGCAGATGGCAGACAGAGGTGATCCATGTACAGGGTGCTGTCAGACCCACCGCCACCTCCTGTGGTCACTGGGTGAACGATGAGCTTCCAAGCACTTCATGTTTAAACAGACACACACACACACACACACACGTTTACACACGCACACTCTAACCATTGAGCACTTAGTTGCAAGCATGTCTACACCTACACACGCACACACACACGCGCACGCATGCACGCACGCACACACAAACACACACACACACACATTTATATAAACAGCAAACACACAAACACAGAAACCGAAATGGCAGTGACAAAAGCCATTGTTGCCACAAGGAATCGTCATGGTCACCTCCTAGCTTGGCGGCTGACAGTCTGGTGATGGATGGCTCAGAGCTCCTCCCCCTACACAGAGAATCCCTCAGTCTTCCAGAATCAAACCTTGTGCTAATGTCCCTGCTCCAGTCCAACCCTCAGACGCCCACTCTCCAATTTACAACACGAATCAGGTACGCTGCTCTACTCAGGTCTCAAACTGAACTGGAGCTGTACAAGGCATACACTTAAGGTTCCCAGAAGAACTATGTTTCCAATTAGAACCCTTTTGTTGTCCATGTAGATTCATCACTGGAAAGAGTTATAAATACCCAAAAAGGGATTTCAAAGGGTTCTCACTGGACCCAAAAAAGGTTATTCTGGGAACCATAAAATGATAGTCCTATGGGACAGCTGAAGTCTGGATCTATTCCTTTTTACATATTCTTATTTCCTAGTGGAAGAGGAAGCCTTATAGTTAATCAAGAAGAGCTTTATACAACAGTGTTTGAAATTTAATATTTATGTTTTGTTTTTATTATGTGGACGAAGGCATCACCGAGCTCTGTCTCAATCAGCACAATAGTTCAGAGACAGCGTGGCTCGCTTGGAAACCGAATGTAACTGTATGACCATGCTAATGGGGCAGTAATGAATCCTAGAATGAATCTAAACCTTCCACAGCTGCTTTCTTTTCAGCTTTGTGGAGGAGGACCTTTAGAGTTCCTTCTTAGAATAGGGGCCACAAAAGCTGGAGGCTAAGACTATCTAGGGAAGCCACACCCCTTTCCCTTCTCTGACCCAAGCCTCAACGGTAAAGTCGGGACAAAACATAATCCATCTCCTTTCACCATTCACACCGTCCGCGGCCTGATGAATGCTTGATCGCCTGGGTGTTGCAATTGGACCATTCAGAGAACATTGAGGGGCCAAAGTCCCCCTCACACAGTGTTCACGAGGCACATCCTGCCATGACAAACACTTGTGCTTAACCAATTAGACTGAAAAGGAACGGGGGACAGAGAGGGGATAATTCAATTAGCCCCTCTTTCCTCTCTTCTTTTTTATCTGGGCTATCTAAAGGTGGGTTTGTTTAGAGGAAAGGATTACTGCCTGAACAGGGCTGTGTGGACGCTATTCACCAGCAAACAAATAGGGACCTATGAAAACATCAGAGAGCGGGAAGACGAGAGAGGAGGAAAACCGAGGAGGGTAAGAAGAAGTAAAAACGAATGGTGGCGTGTCGAGACAAAAAGGTGAAACCTCTCATTTGGACAAAGTCGGGAGTCGTCGGAATGTGAGGTTTCTTCTAAACGGAGGACATGCATTCCGGGCAGGCCATTCATTTTTGTTTTGTTTCTGTGAAACCCAGTTCAGACGCTGACTGAAGTGGCATCGTTCCCGGTGTGACACGAAGGGGCCACCGTTAGACAACACACAAAACCTGTCATGGCACTGCTTGTGTCAGTGTTCTCATGAAGACCACATCTGAGAGGAAAGTGTTCATCCAAGGACTACAAAGCCACAGGCCGCGGTCCTCGCGTTGATGTGGAGTGTTTGATGCAAGGCAGCTGACTATTCCCCCTAGAGGCACTTGGCCTGCTCTCATGGGGTACTTGAGAGGACTCATAGGATGTAAGAACATAGGCTTCATGTAAATTGATAATATTTACCATCGGTTGCACAAGTGTGTACTTTGAGACGAACGAAATGCGACTGCCTTAAGCTTAGCCCCACTGCAATATTGGAGACTGTCTGGAGCTGGGTATGGTCTACTATGCGGTCTTACCGTAAGGTGCTGGAAGAGCCACGCGCGCATGATGTTGGTGGCCACTTTGGGGAAGATGCCTCTCTTCTTCTGTCTTTTCTTGTCCTGGTCGTCTTCGTCTCCCGTGCCCGGTGATGCCAGGCTGTTGTCCAGTCCGTCCCCTGTGACATCACACAAAATAGAGAGGTGGAGGGATACGTTACGAGAGAGGAGGACGTCTTTAGACACATCACCTCAGTTGGCGACAAACACACTCTGAAAGGACACAGCGACAGGATAGCAACAAAATATTCCACATTTTGCACCTTCTCGTTTGCACTCGGCTGCTAGAATTTGTATAAAAAAGTGCTTCATGTTCTGTAGTGAGAGAGCCCAATAAAATCCCCAAGCTATTAATTCAATCTGAGCTGCCTGTTTGACATGAAGTAATGACTGTGGGAGCTGGGCTGTACTGTACCCTTGACCTGAAGTAATGACTGTTACAACCATTTCTGCACACAATTTACAGGCAGATGCATTCTTATTTATATCCTCTATAGTTTGATATAGACTAATTACAACCATTTCAGGGGGAAAGAATAATTACAAATTAAATGTTGAAGGTGCCATTTCTTAAATTTGAACAGTAACAACCAAACTACTTTCTCTTTCAAGTGACCAGTTTAAAAACAATAACAATTGTTTTCTTACATTGAATAACGTTTCCCAACATGACATTGTTACATTTAAAAGCATGTCTTAAAGTGTGTACATTTGATTAAAAAAAGACGAGTGTTAACCCGTGTGGAAGCACAACTCGTCCCATCCTCAATGCAATTTCGGTTCAAATTGCAAAATATGATATACAGTATATAAAATCATTGCCCTATCTAAACTGCATTTTCAGATTTTTTTAAATATCAGGAAATACAGTACATACATATTACAGCTTTGGGATTCTGTTCACTGAGAGAAAGTGATGTAGTTCTGTTTTCATAATGCAACATTCTACAAATAGCACCTTTAAGGTATGAAAAGCCAATCAAAACTGTAACAGGCATCGGCTGGAAATGAGTGGGTGGATGGGGCGATGCGGTCATTTTCCCCCGAGCCCCCCATGTGTTCATTGACCCACCCCCTCCACCTCCACACAGCCCTCGAGTCTGTCTGTGTTGGACTGTCTGACTCACACACACACACAGACACATCCTCACACACTGCCTCTCTCCTCTCCTGGCAACATTATCATGGCGTCCTCGTTTGATTTTAGCAGGAAACTTTGCACGGATCAATTCCAGGAGGCTTCCTTTTAAACAGACCTTTCCGTGTCTCCAGTCCTTATCTCCGCTCGTCCTCGCTCCCCATCACAAAATCCTCTGTGCCCACTCTCCCCGTCTCTCCACTTCTCCCTCTACGCCATTAATTGTGCATCAGCCGAGATGATTTACTTTTAACAGTGGTGGTTATTTTTCTTGCCCTCGGGGCAGAGATGCCTTGAAAGCCTGCCTGTAGGGCACGTGAATAATGCATCTGAGAGACTCCTCCCCCGAGGCGGGACGGGAAACCTACTTTCCTTAAGATTCACCCTGGCACGTCTTTTTGTTTTTGGCGATACATCAATCAAGGGAGCTTCTATATATGCGTCCATATTCATGCATAAATATTTTAGCTAATGAATATCGACATTATAAAGGATGAGTTGAATCGAGTTGGGGGGGCGCTGGGGGGGTCTGATGGATGGTTGAGTCCAAGGGCAAGACAGGGCACGGGTTGGTTGGTCACTTTCTATCGCCAACGTGATACTTTACTTTTTTCATCACCTCTGTCCGTATAACAAGCTTTCAGTCACATAGTACCTAAAGGTGTCCAAGTGTGTTAGGACACGATCATAAGACCGTTAATGTCTCACAGGTCAACGGATACGTTTTGTTCCGAAATTCCTTGAGTGGTGAAATAATCAATAAAAACTATGAACGAATGACTGAACATTCGGAGCGTTAAGCTGGTGCGATGATTCAAATGACTCGAATCGATACAAGTCATTTAAAGTCATTATGTTCCTGAACCAAATTATGGATTAAGGATGAACTAGCGAAGGACGTACAGAAAGAAAGGCCAACAGAACTCAGTAGCACGGCCTAATTATATCTAAGGAGCACCCCCTGCCCCCGCAACTCTCTTTTTTCCATGCTCCAGAGAGGGAAGGCCGCAGGGCAGATCCTCCGCTACGCTAATCGCTTCTGACTGTTCCCTGGCAACTCAGCCAATCTAACCAGTGTGACGGTGCACTCCTCTCAAAGTCGGACCCGTGGAGCTCTCCTTCCCTGGCCTAGCCCCCTCGCCTGCCTGCCTGCGCCGCTGTATACACGCGTGACATGGGGGGGGGGGCGGCCTGCTGCCACGGGGAGGACTTGAGTATCGCCTCGGGCGTTTTTGGAAAAACAGCACCCTAAGATATGAAGACGAGAGAGGCATCCTCGATTCCCTTCTACTTCCCCCGTAGCTCTTCACAGACTGTCTCTTTCTCTCATCGACGAGGACCTGTGTTCCTATTGGTCAGGTGTAAACTGGGATGGCTGAGTGGATCCACAGGACGAAGCATCTTTATGAGACAAAGTGCATGGTGGGCTACTAGCTAGCAGAACTGATTGCTGTATCGTAGCCTGAATCAGTGATGCCAACCCAGTGCAGCTTTCCTAATGAGCTCACCAGGATGCTGATCCATCACCGCTGACACTTCTCAGCCCCTCCCTCTTATTGCCCATGATCCACACTGCTAAATAGGAGCTGCTGTCTGGAAGCTTTCCAAGACATTGCCAGATATAGTGTGAAAATGTCCGGGTCATAGATTTAAAAACGTCCTAGCGATTTAAGTGGCAAATTCTCTGGATGTGGTACCTGTAGTTCTTTTATCTCCATCCCTTGTCGTATGTGGGAACATTTGTGTGACAAACTTTATGGGGACATTAGCCCCCAGCATTACTGGAGTGTGACGTCATTGGTATGTCACCACCATAAACACTGGATTCCATCTTCGGTGGAGAAGAAAAAGACTGACTAACTGCATCCTGTCTCTTCTCTCTCTGCATTCCCCTCTTTATAAACACTGGTGTACAGGAGATCCACAGCAGCTAGCTCCCTTTGTGTTCCATTACTTTTGTTTAATTTTTGCCTTTGTGATGGACATTCCAAGCCCCGCCTCCCAAAAGCATTCCTAGGATAGCTCAGCCCCTTTAGCTCGGCCCCTGGGGGAGGTGCTATCAAAGACAAGTCCTTCTGCATATCACACAGCTTACAAGGAAACAACCAAAGACTGTAAGCCTTGGGTTAGCGGTTAGCCACTTGGCTAACATAGCCACACAGCCTTAACCATCCCACCACTCCACCACATATCAACTACTTGTGGGTGACACTATGCTGCATGCCCACAGAAACCCACAGCCAATCTGTCCCATTAGATATATCAGTTGGTTAACCCTTTAAACACCGTTAGCATTGTCCTCGAGCACCATGACTAATGTCCATTAGGACAATAGGGGGTCCTTCAAAGTAGCAGGTGCTTTGAAGAGCATCGGTAATCTCCTAGCCAGGCCTGCACTACTGGCGTAAGGCCCCCACTTTGACCGCCAGTGCTCTTTCTATGTTAAAACTGTTTACTTTCTTCATCCTTTGAATGAGAATAGGGGATGACAACAAGGGATGGAAACAAGGATGAAAAAAGGGCCAAGAGGCCCCTGGAGGAGGACAAGGAGCAGCAGGTAGGCCAGGCAGCATCAGATCCTGCACCCAGTGACTCTGACTCCAGGCCTCTGATCATTCTGGGCCTTTTTCTCCCCATTGTTCCTCCATACATGAAGTGTCTCTGTCGTCCCCAGCTACCCGGCAGGGGTTATTGTGCTTCCCCCGTCCTCATGCATTCTCTAAACAGGTCAAAAGGGCAGGGAAGCATGGACCTCTGGTGTACCCCCGCTGTTGTTTTAAAAAAAAGCCTCCCCCCCGAGGAACCACTGAAAAAAAAACATTTCGCACCTTATTCTCTTTGCTGACTAACAAGTGGTAAGTTCACTGTTCCTGCGTTAGGGGAATGAATATGAACAGATTTTTTTTCACATGTGGGTAGGATAAATAAAGGAGCTATGGTAAAAATAAGGAGGAAGGGATTTAATCTGTGTTTGTGGCTCTCCTTTCATCCTGAGAATTGCTCTTTTCTTGCAAAGCATCCTCCCATTGTTTGGTTTAATGCTCTGGCTATTTGTCCCTGATGGCAGAGGGTGGTACGTTGCTTTAAAGTCTATTCTATTTTTACAGTGGCCAGAGGAGGGAAAACAAAAACAAGTAATAAAACCCTTAGTTTCCACTGAGCAAATCACGGTCCAAATTAAGAGCAGGCACATAGACCCCAAACCGGGTAGGCTACACTGAAGCCGTGCTGGAGGCAATCATGCAAAACCAGTAATAGGCAATAATGACAGTAATCAAACAAGCCATCATAAAACAGAGAGGAGATTAAACTAGGGAACAATTCCTTTAACTTGATGTGGATGAGTGATAAAACTACAAAGTTATCACCAAATTCCAATTCAGGTAATGTTGATTCATCAACAGCCAGCTGATCGAAAGTTTGATTGATAATCACAGAGCAGCAACTGTTTATCATCTGGATCTTTTGGAAGGCTAAGTTTGCCCTATAGCCTAACAAGGAAAGAAAAGACCAATGCATTTGTATAGGGGTCGGCACTGAGGTCAACCTTTGATATGGAGTTGAGTGTATAGATAAGCCATGGGTCTCTTACCGAGTTCACTGCTGTTGTCCCCACTTTGGGAGACATGACCCCCGCTTGAGGGCCCCGGGGTGCCCACGGACGGTGTGGAGTGGGCGTCATCCAGGTCTCTCCAGGATGCCGGGTTCTGGGGTCCAAAGATAGGGGTCATCAGGTCATCAGGATTCCCCAATCCGCCCACACACCAGGAGAGAAGGGGGGGACACAGATCACATTAGAGTGTGCTGGATACAGTATAACATTTCTCAACATTAGCGATAGTCCCAGACACAAACATAAAAGTACCTCAGCGTACAGTACTGGAAAATATGCCCATGATGTCAATACGGAAATACAACAAGTTGGAAATAATCGATAACCCAATAAATCAAATAACTTACCATTATCCCTGAAATACCCCCAAGAAATGTAAAACAAAACCTGTTCTAGCTGATGTTAAGCTAAAAACGAAGAGCGAAAGATCAGCAGTAGAGTTCCAACAAGACCAATATCTATTCTCTTTCCTCCCGTGTTTTAACTGATTCTGAAGCTCAGTGCCTGTCCCAACCTCTATTTATTGGGCAATATAAGGGCAGGCACCGTGGTACTCAGACGGTCTTATGCTGAGGGACGAACCGCAGTGTAACCTCTTCAGCCACCTCGCGTCAGCTGTTTGCCGGATGGCGCTCAGATGAAGAGCTCAGCCAATGACGAGAATAATCACGGCAACAATGGCCGCTCAGTGTGAATGAGGCCTCTCCACGAGCTGGACGAGCAGCCCCTTATTCCATCCCAACACGCGATAATTAGAAAGCCGTTTGGGTGGCGGCCTCATTGAAAGTGCCATGTGTTTTCACGTTTATCAAGCTAATGAAGGGGTTCTTTACACACACCCCAGCTGTTAAGACTACATTAATTACTAATACAGCGTGGTCTATCGTTCTTTAAAATGTATCATAAAAACTATGATCCATAAAGGCAGAGAAATGCATGAGATTTTTAGGACATGATGGTTAATGGGCTCATTTCAAATCACTGATCTTAAATCAAAAATGGCAGTTTCAGCTAAATGGTTAACACACAGTTTTTACTCAGCTTTGAGTGTTTTTCATGCTTTAATTTTGTAATACAAACGTGCTCTCTCTTAGCTATGAGGTGGTTCCTCTCAAATAGGGGAATAGGACCTCACATTTTCACAAGCGGTGTAACTTAAAATAGAGTGACCTGTTTACTGTTATACTGTTATTAACATAGTTATACACTCCATAAAACTCTCACATGTGCAACTGTTGCCTTTAGTCACAACAAAGTCAACCAATGGTCACCAGAATAATGCAAATATGAAAGAGTGGAAATACGGGCCTATTGATTTTGCCTATAACACACAACTTACATAAGCAAATTGTTCTATTCAAACATAACTCCCCATACGGACAGGCTGAAAATCACATGAAGCCTACAGTGTCTGTTCCACATGTTCTAGCACCCAGAGGTCTACCAGTCATACATGATGCAGAGGAAGAACTGGTCATGTACAGTGTGACTCAGTATGAGGACAACTTGCACCAGGTTTGCAGTTTGAATGCTTCAGTATGTACAGATGAGTAATGTGCTTTGAAATACAATGGTCTGATATATATGACTGTACTACTCTATTGTTATATGACTATTTTACTGTACTGATACATTATACTGTAAATATGAACTCTGTACCAGAACAGCCTGCAGTAGAACGCCCTGTTAATTAAGCAAACCTTGAATGACTGAATCAATCTAATGCAACAGGTGAAAAAATACACTATAAATAAATAAACATCATATAAAAATGAATATGCATTGGAATGTGAAATTATACTGGTAACTGCTAGGTGTCCTACTTCAATCAAATCTACAGTAATGTAACAGGAGGAATCTCGCCAACTAAGTTCTGCCTTCACTCCAGCAGCAGAAAAAGAAAGCAAGCCCCCATGGGTGGGTGGGTGAGGGGGGGTCTGTTTTGGAAAGAGGAGGAAAGGGCTTAACTCTATGGGTCCACGGGTTGACAAAGACCTCCCTCTTTAACGACAATAATAATCTGATTGGTTTAGCATTCAAGTGTAAAATCAAACACAAGCCACCTGACTCAATGGAGAAAGAAAGACCAAACAAGTAACAGGTCACCATACCATTATCATCATTATCATCATCATCAGTTGTGGTACATATTATCGCAATGTAGACGCATGTATTGTCAATATACTGGAGATATAGATTCATTCATACATGCATCCATCATTTTTCTTAACAACACTTATATTTTTACATGAATAGAACGTGAAACTCTTTACATTGAAATTGCCTCCCATTCCTCCTCTTTAGAAAAACTCTCGACAAAATAAAATGGAGGCACACCCACCCACAAACATAAATAAAAAGACCAACTGTCATGTTCAGTTTTTTTCTCTGCACAAACTAATATTAATACTTGTTTAATATAAGTAGACTTAATTTGACAATTTATTTTCAAAACTGTGCGGGTTATATATTAAAGTCATTCAAAATTGCTCATGATCTTCAAATTATATTTTCTGTAAACATCACTGATGCTATTAGAACCCCGAGGCAAAATCAGTACCAATACCTAAAGAAACATTTTTAAGCGGAGAAACTCACGTGATCTGCTAGATTTGTAGAGGATCCCGTCAGGTCATCAAAGTCGGATTTGCAGCCATCTCGGTCTTCTATGACCAAGTCGATTGGCATTTTGCCTTTCAAACAACTGATGTATCGATGGCAGAAATTGTCACAGAGCTCGTGCACCTATTAATGAAAATGCATGTTAGAAACATTCTTTCACAGGATATAGTATAGTAGAAGCACAGAAACGAACGCTACAGATATATTGTTTTATTTGCACGTTGTTAAGATCAATAGGCCTAAAGTAACATATACATATACTAAATGGAATGTAGAGCATCATCACGTAATGTAGGGAGGTCTTGAATCCAGCAACATTACCTTCTCTAACTCCAAAAGATGAAATCTTAATACTTGAATAGCTTGGATCATCTGGAAAATGGAAATATAAGTCAGGCTTTAGTCATGAAATATTATTTTCCTATTCAAATAAAATTATTTGCACAGAAATAGATTCTTGAATCCCTGCTTTGGGGATGCCTAAGGCAAAGGTGCAAAGATGCAGAATAAGTCTTTGACTAGCTATATGATATGTCTGAGACTCCCATTTCTCCATCAAACGAATGTTCTAAATATTCATGTTTTTTTTCAAACAAAGTAGGCCTAACCTCAAACAACCCATATCACACAAATTATCCAGCAACGCTATTAATGCGCAAAAACTGGCCATGTGACAAGCCCATGTTGCTTACCAAGTTATCCAACTCTGGATTCGACGAAAATAACGGTTTCTCTGCACGTATCTGTAAATGGGGGAAAAAAATAGTAAATTGTCTGAGTACAGCAATCAATCAATCAATTGGTCAGTTAATCCATCAATTGATCAATCAAGTAATCAATCAAACAGACAAGCAATCAGCTAATCAATCAATCACTCACCCATCCATCAATCAATCAAACATAAAATAAATTACCGAAAAATTGTTCAACATTTAAAGCCCATTATAGGTAATGGCTATGGTCCTCACACCCATAGTGTCTCCAATTTTTTAACGACATAAAATGGGCTGGTCATAAACCACAAGTACCTGTTTTGCAAAGACCGCAATGTCTTCATTGAACGAATCAGACGAGCAGACATCGCCGCCCGCTACTCCAGGCTCTCTCGGTGTGCAGGTCGCCAATTCACACTTCTCAAACACCAGTGCTAAGAGAGGGAACAGCGGGTGTCTGCAAAATGATGCAAAAAAATAAATAAAAATAAACATGAATTGTGGACAAGTAAACACTAATGACTTTGTACCAAATTGTTATGCTATTCTTGAGATTATGCTGTTAAAATATGACTAGAATATGTGTGTATTTGCAATGAATTCGATTTAAGAACGTAAATGGCAAGTTAGATTTTTTAGTTCTAACTTCTTTGATTAATGTTTGTAAATACTTTTTCAACTTGTCACTTTATTTTGATGCTATATATAATAAAGACAACAATGCAAGCAATCTTCTGATCCCCACCCATAGATTTGATCTTTGTCTCTTTTTAGTGCGTCGTTGACTGCGCTACCCATGCTGCTTGGCATGATGTTGTGGGGTGCGTGTGCTCCATAGTGCTGGGTTGGATGTGGAGGCGGACCGTGGTTCAGGTGGTGGACTTGGGGAATCGGCCGGGGAGCATGCGGGTCTCCATACATGGACGCCGGGAGTCCCACTCCATCCATCCCACCCCCATAGTGGGCCAGCTCATCGTACTGGATGGAGAAAAACCAAGTTAAGTGAGAAACTCGTGGACTGTCTGTTGGTATGCTTCTATCACGAATACGTCGTAAACTAGATGAATAAAATAAATGTCACAGTTTCGCAAAACAGTACAAATCTTATTAATGGTCCAGACTAGGACCTAACACTTTTTCCAAAAGGACATTGCGGCCAGTCTCATCAAGAGGAAGACGTTAATTTTTACACAAAGGGGAAATTACAAATAGCAAGTGTAGTAACACCTACCCTTTGCGCCATCGACATACGCGTGTCTTGGAGATACAGATAGACAAGAAACTGCTACTATCTCAATCCACAAAATAGGTGATATATGATTTTGGTATCTTTTTACATCCAGTTGAGTATTGTAATCCGCAATGACATTGAAAAGGAAGCCCACAGTAAGGTGAAGATGTGTATTTAAAAAATAAAAAATATATATATAGCCTATATATATATATTAGCTATTTCAATAGCCTAAACGGAAACATCACAATCAAACTATTGATTGTGACAAACTATAACCGTTGGTTAAAAGTTTTTCCAATTAGCGCATCAACAATCTTCATGTAGGCTATCCGTCCTGCTGTCAATCACCGAGAATGGTTGTCAAAATAATTGCCTATACCGTGCAGGTTATTAAATCCAGTCTATTCCTTCCAAAGTATTTTTCTTCCCGTTTTAACGAAACGTAAAAAAAGAATACCGTCCCTGGATAAAAAAGGCTATATCAAAGCGATGGTCCTCGTGGCCATTTCCTCCCGCTCTGAAATGTGAGGGTTTCAGCGAATGTAAGCAGGTTGGATGTGAGCGTGCTTATAGAATAGACTTGCTCCACTGATCAGCGGGAGAAGGTGATGACGGAACCCGGAAAGAGGGAGGGTTTAACAAGTCCCATAAAGCTAAAATAACGGGGGTCTGGAGCGATGCCCATGACACGCCAGCGAATGTTGTTTTTATTGGACAAGACCCAGGGTGACGCAAAATAACTGTCATGTCTTGTCACCAAGACGGTGAGGATATCCATTGCAATTAGGGCTAGAAAGTAATTTGTTAGATGGCAATTAAATACTTCAGCTACTTCACTTGAGCTTTAACGTAGGAAAACTTAGCTTTAATGATCCAACTTTGCAAGTTGTTTAATTTCTTTACGCCAAGGCGCATTGCCGCAAAGCCTTGAGTTGAGAAAAAAACATTGAGTGTTCAATGATTAGAATGACAACGGTTTGCAGCATGGTAAAAGGGACAATCATTTTTCCCTGTAATCATGAAACGTAAAGTCATAGGATTACATTATGTCGTAGCTACAGTCTCAGGACAATAGTTTACATCCTTGTGTAAAGAGCCGAATTAACAGCAGCATCGGG
Source organism: Umbra pygmaea (assembly GCA_016801145.1). Classification (NCBI taxonomy): domain Eukaryota; kingdom Metazoa; phylum Chordata; class Actinopteri; order Esociformes; family Umbridae; genus Umbra; species Umbra pygmaea. The sequence goes on along the minus strand of JACXGM010000390.1, from coordinate 21,516 downwards.
TCGTATTTCCGTCAGGCTGTATTTCATATGGCATATATTTTGGTTATATTTAATATATTAGAGCAAATATTTGTTATCTTATTGTCAGATATGTTCGTCGTGAATTATGCCCTTCGGTCTAGCGCAATGCAGGAACGGATTCAAACGTTTGAGTGATGGCAGGAATTATGTCAGTCTGTTGGCCTATACCATCCTCAAGACAGTTTGCCTTGTGGACCAACATGCACATCAAGGAATTTATGGAGTTTACAACGACATGGTGAAGCTAGATAGCTTTGTGAATTTGTTGGTATATCGATGCGTGTAAATATAGATAACAAAGTGATTTGGAGGTAAGGTTTCAAGTTGAAATGCTTTGGAAATTAGATCAAATATGTAATCGCATTGGTAGTTATATATGCATTCATAAATCATCTGTTACCCTATGTTTTGGATTACATAGTCGGCCTTTAAATGTATAGAGCTTTTTAGATGTTAATTTTTACTGCAGAGGGTAAACATATATTGTTATGGAACTACAAAAATGACTACATATTTAATATGCATTTTGTGTGACTAAATAGATCATCTATATTAAAAAAATACAAAACATTATGAAATAAAAATAACAAAATAGAAATATACACACCTATTGTTAATGAAGTTTGGATTAAACTTCCAATCTTTATAACAACCGCAGGCTATAAAATAAAACGCTGCGTGATCATATCTCTCACGCCGGAGAAGTAATCTACCTCAATAGTTTCTAGTCAACAATAACGTTACCTAAATTCACTGACATGCCTATCTATACCTCTCTCCACATTCAAAATGTTAGCCTTCCTCCTTATATCTTTTCGGAAGATCTGTAAGCTAGTCATCTCTCTTCTGGCTATTAAGGCCAGCAGGCAGCCAACGACACTCTTGTGGCTTTTCTGGATCTTTCAATTTTTTTGTAAAATAGTCACACAGTGCTTGACCTGGGATAAAATAAGTGCAGGAAAACTTACAAATCGCACATTAGACTGTTGATGAAAAAGTATGACTTGAAGTCTTGATCCTATAAAATATAAGTAATATACATTTACGACCTAGACACTTACACGGTTTATAGTGCATAACAAGAGTCAAGGTTGATAGTTCATTAAATGTTAGCACAGTCGATAAATATCTAGCTGACAAACCCATAAAATGACTGTTATTATAGACTGTTGTGATACATGATACAGCCCATGCAATTGTAAGCAGAGCATCCCTGAGCTAATGTCACGTTGGCCAGACTTTATCCCGCAACACAGTTGAGTTTGACACCACCTAAACAGGGGCCAAGTCAAGACCGAGACCAGAGCAAATCATCGAGTCGTACGTAGGTAAATTAGGGTTAAGTGCTTTTCTCAGGAGCACATTTTACAATTTTTTGTAAATGTCGCCTGAAACTGACATGCATGTAGGAGGACAAAAAACAAAAAAGTTCAATAATACTAAGACTGTTAGTCTAAATAATAAGACTATCATTTTCAGACACTGACATTCCCTATAATAGGAGTTCAAATAATGTCAGATGTGGATACATCACACAGAATGTGCATTGTTATGTATTTTGAAGTATAATGAATGGACAAAATGACAAAATAATATCGGATTGGAGCTCAGTAATATAAACAATTATCTAAACAGGTTTAGAGGGGTCTAAATTTATACTATCTCTTATACTATCCCTTTAACCCTCAGCCTCCATCCTACTTCCCCTCACATCCATCTGACAGTCTCTTGACTCTAGCTCAGACTCACTGCTGAATTAGTCAAATAAATCAGTTATAGAAACAGAGTGGCTTTACAGAGCAGTTCAGGACAACAGTATCTACAGTGTTACTGATCATGTAGTGCCGGATATTTACTTTTTTAACTTAGGTACTGTACAGTTCAGTTTGGTAATGATGCATCACAGCTCCAGAACATTTCTTTTTGCAAATACATTTATATTTTCTTCCTCTTAATCATAATAATATTAAAACTAGCCATTGCAAATGGATACATATGATGGGAGAAAAAAATGCACTGTACCTGCAATTACATCTGCATCTCCTGTACAAATAAACGTGAACTTGAACTTGTTCAGCTAATCTAATATATTGCTAGTTACCACCATCTTGACTTTTAAAAAGAATGTGGTCTGGCTTGATGCACGGCATTTTGCACTGTGTGCTAGTTTAATCTGGTCGAAATTAAAGTTCTCATTACTGCTAAAGTATACCTATCAGCTTAACCAGCTGATATTTACCATCCATATCCGTCGTCTTCTTGTTCTTTCCCGCTGAAGTCAAATTATAGGCAATTGTGTGTAAAGGGTAAAGTATGAAATGGATTTCTGAAAATATAGGCTTTTAATAGATCGCGAGTGGAATGGATTTAGAATATGGACTTGCCAGGTTTTAGAGGAAATGCAACACCTGGTATTTTTGCTAGACGTATTAGGATAATTTTCGGCACATTATTTACACTGGGAAATAACCGGAGTCCTTATTCAAATGTACGCGTCACAGAAGGCTTTTTTTGCATAAAAATGGAAGCGGAATGTTATTTTGCTTAAAATTAGAAGTAGTCTGAGTGAACGCCTTTCCGGACCATTCAGGCCCAAGTCAAGCACTGGATTAACATTAATTTGGTCGAACGTCTAAAGATGACACCGAATCCAATCAATTGGATCTGAAATATTTTGTGATATTACCGAATTCCATTGCCATCTAGCGGTTCTGGTTAATAACCTCCTGAAAAAATAGTGAGCTCTATATGTGTGATGACGTAGGCTATTGAAATACTTACCTATAATTTCGCAAATACGCCTATATAAATACAACACAGCATGTGTAATAGGTCGTATTCATAACTTTATAAAAAAATACAGTTGATATTTTTTTCTCTATTGCAAATATAAAACAAATATTCACTTTTACAGTTTATCATTAACAACACAGTGCGAGGAAGAAAAATAAATTGCTTTAATCGTGTGGTCATTTCTTTGAGTAGGAAAAAACAAACTTGTACTGCCCTTTGATAGTTGATGCTGGTGAATTATTAAAGGCATGTAAGAATTAGAAATACACTAACTATACAGAAATAGGCAAAACATGCACCATGCCTCAGGCTAAATTCTCCCATTGCACATTATTTCTGTACTAGTTTCCTCAGCTCCCCTGTTTCTCCTCCTTTGTGTTTACTTTCCCACCTCCCCCTTCGCTTCGCCAGCCAGTGATCAGAATGCAGCCTGATTCAGGGTGTCATGCCTGTCTTAAATGTAATAAATTACCATCTTCCCCTCGTCTGAGCATCCTTCCACCTTCCACCACGCAGAAAGCAGGACCCCGGCCCACCACCATCCCTGACCCTCTTGCCTCCCCCATCCAACCCCCGCACCCCCAGCCCTGGTCTGGCTGCCTCTGTCACCCGTCATCCTGTGCCCCAGTGAGAATCATTAGCGTTGTCAGGACTGGGCCGGGAAAGGAGGCCAGCAGAGACTCGGGTGCTGTGCGTGACTGTGTGTGTGTGTCCATGAGTGTGTTTTTGCTAGTATGCATGTGTGCTGTTTGCATGCGAGCCTGTGTGCGCGCGTGTGCGAGGCATGGCTGTGGAATGGTAAGCAGTGAAGTGTGCTAGGCAGAGATGGAGAGAGGCTGATGAATGGTAAACAGTATATAAGTGGCAGGTCTCCATGTCTTGGTGACTGCAGCTGTGTGTTGGGCTGAGGATAGAGTTTGCTGCTCTGGGGTTTTTGGATGCGTTAATGACTTATGTGGAAGCAACTGCTGTACATATAAAGAGCCAATCACCGGTAGCAAATATTAAATCAAATAATATATCGCCTTGTCATTTTGTAGAAATCTAACACTATTGAAATGTTGATAAACAATTAACAATATATACTGCTGATTTGTGTATGTCAAGTAATGTGCCACTGAAGGCGAATAGTTGCTAATCAGCACAGATGGTGAACTGTCAGTTTATAGACAGCATGGAATCTTCTAGAAGTACAACCCATGAATAAATCTTATGAGTAAGAAGTAACATATCATTTGCATGCTGCAACTTCTGATTAATAATTAGCACCCTGTGGGACTACAATCATGCAGTGATGTTTTGTCAGTTCACAGAAGAAATTAGACAACCATTTACTGTAGGTTCCAAATACAATGGGAAATGCCAGAAAGAAAACCTACCAATAGGGGCAACACCTTAATAAGGGGGTAGGCTTGGACCCGGAAGTTGAAGCAGCCCTGGGTGGATTCTGATGCTACCTGGCTATCACCTCACGTTAGCATTCCATAGACTCCCATTCATTTTAGGGTCACTTTGACAGCAAATTAATTTTAATCTGAAGCGTGTATAGACTCTATTTGTTCTTTGTTTATTTCTAAAGAAACACAACAATGTATAAAAGGCTCCATTACCTTGATCTCACATTATGGCCCCGTAGCAGCCGTTTTTGAAGACTTACTTACGCACAGTAGAGAAATTACAATGTTCAGACATGTTGCTCACTTTACATCAACGTCATCACGCTCAGCGTGAGGCTGCGCAGTACGGTTGGCTATCACCGAAAAAGTACTTCTAATTGACTTCACTTGCTCTCCATAGGAATGAATGATGTGTGTTCGTCCATTCATTTATACGGTCTGTGGGCAACACAGAGAGCTAAAAGAAACATTACTAAAAGAAACATTAGTAGCCTAACTAAAAATCTGGTGTGCATTTAGTGTCACAGTTCAGAAGACTTGTTCTTGAATTCTTAAACAGTACCTAATAACTAAAAGTCTGTTTTCTCCTACAGTGTTGTTTGTGCAAGAAAAAATGATTAGCAAATTTTCTTTACATGTCAGGTCACAGTCCAGCTAGCAAACCAGCTATTCAGTGTTTGAAGGCTTCGTCAACATTTGGGGATAACGGGGTAAGGTGTCACATGGGTTGGTTGTCACAGAGCTCAAAACAGCCAAACTATGGGGCACTATTTAACAGTTTTCTTATCAAATGTGTGTCCTCTCTGTATGAGGTCTTTCATTGGGTCAGTTTGTAGAGCTAACAATGTTGACATGAGTGAATAATTTCCAATTTAAAAAAAATATTTCTTCTGTAAGGTTACATGGTTTGTGTATCCACAATTATTTTATTATTTAAAGAATGGAAGGGAATAGCTATGGTTTCAATATATTTCATAGATGCTAGGTCAAGGCATGTGGTTACTAGCAAATTATTTATCACAAGAGTTCAGAAGGCTCTGTCTGTCACCTATTTTGGTGATTATAACTGTGATTCCTGTGATTATACCAGGTACATAAGATACATTTTTCACACAAACATTTTTGTAAAATCAATGTTTTAGATTGTATTCTTGACTGATTGATATGGTTTTGCTTTATTATATGTCCTCATATATACTATTATATTATTTACATATTTACTATTATTCTGCAAAAAATATATAAATTAAACACAGTGGGATTCCAACCCAAAACACAGAAACATTATTGATTTAGTAATTATAAATAATGTAAAGAGCAATTGCAATTATTTGTTGTCTTTAGGTTTAATGAAAAAATTAAAATGTATTCTTTGTTGAAAATCCTAATGGTAAGTATAGTGACAACTAACCCCACTCTCTGTGACAACAAACCCAGCAATGGGGTTGGTTGTCAAAATTTCTCAAAGTGTCTTTTATGGTTGTAGTGAAACATGTTAGGTGATAAATGTTATTACTAAGACCTTAAGCTTTGAAAAAAACTCTGTAATTAGTCTTCTATAATTTCCAGGGCTAAATAAATATAGGCAATAGTCAAAAGTGTGACAACATACCCCAGTCTCCCCTACTGTAGGGATAACTACCAAGCTGTTGTCAAACATAAATTCAAACATTTTAAAGATAAACTTGCTGCCATCTGTTTCTCTCTAACCAGAATCTCTTCAGGCTTAGAGAGAACATTCTTCCATGTAAACAGCAAAACTCAACTATTGAGAGATTGTTGTCCAGTGAGACGTTGGCTGTGCTGTTTGACTAACAGTACATTTTCACTTTTGGAACCAATGTTTTTCACGACTTCACGCAAATATTCATACAACAATTCAACGGAAAACCCATGACAGCCATATGTTGATTGTTGAAATACGAACAATTGTTTTATTCAGTCTGTTAAAACACACCATTCCACACGGCACATATCAGTCATGCGGTGTCTACATGAATGGGAGACACGTAAGTGGGAGCTGAGCTCTCAGTGAAGTTAGAGCTTTCACTAATCATGAATCCAGGCCATGCCTGTCGTAAATCACGGGCCTAATGCAACCCATACAAGCCATTCATCATTTGTATAATCAATCCCAAGCATGCTATCAGTCATTAAGTTAAAGCCACAGCACTCTGTCCTCACCTCTTACTCTACTTCTAGATAGGAGACCCCTAAGGAGTGTATTGTGTGTTTTTAGGTGTGTAGTGTATGCACACGTGTGTGTGTGTGGGCTGACATGTATATGATCCGCAGAGCCAACTGGAGCCAGGGATAAGGTGGATAAATGAAGGGATGTGGGGATCTAATATCTAGGAGGCATATGTGGATGGAGGTCACTCAATGCACGGTTCACAGATGATGATTTCTTTGTCTTAACAAGGCAGGTCACTGATCACCGTGTGACGTCCACATTGATTTGGAAAAGCCAGAGGAGAAACACATAATAAGACCCTGAGAGTCGGCTTGTAACGATTAGCCTGCGATTGCTCCGAGTGGTGTGGCCGGGTGGCTGATTCCCCTGCTTTGGAGTGTGTGTTTGTGTTATCACACTCTCTCGCCCTCTCACGCACACGAGACGCGCCAGACTGTCGACGCGTGTGTGTACTCTCCCTCCCCAGTCTGGGTGTCAGTATTAATGAGCCCTGATTTCATTTCCGATGAGCGATTATTTGACTGTTCATTTGGCTGAGATTTATGACAGGGCCCTATATCTGTAGCCTGCAGCGCTGGTCTAGTCTTTAATAATAGGAAATGAACACATTAATCACCTTGTGGCAGTCAACCACCACAGAAAGAGCCAAGCTTTTGGATCCAATCTGCAATCCTAAAGGAGGGGGAAAAAACTTGCCTTATATTCATTCAGAAACCTTAGAAAGCTTATCTGCACACCAAGGCAGGAAAAATTACCTGTCTAATTAGATATGATTTAATATCCCGCCATATTTTTTACAAGTGCTGTCTACAGAAGGTGCTATGAGGGCCACACGGAACGTCTTGTACAAACAGTGTGCGTTCGCAGCTACCTGGTGTGCTTATCCGTGCACACAGTTGATTGCTTGTTCGGTTATCAGCGCCTCAGCATTGCTGCAATATAAAAGGTAGTAGGTAACCACAACAAATTCACAAGATTGACTCAGGGAGGCCAATGAAGCCAAAAAGGTGGAGTCCGAACAAAACAAAAAAGCTCATGAGTCACCACATATCTGTAGACCACACCCCAGTGAGCACCGCCCACCACCGTCAACAAAAGAATCCAGTAATTATTCCTTAAAGTTGTTCTTTAGAAGGTAAGCATTAGAGGACTATCAGCAAACACAAATTAAAAACTAGCAGGAATAATGCTGAGTTCCATCAGAGATTACATTATGTGAGCCCAGGTGAGTTGTACGCCACAAAGAAAAAAATGAACGAGATATCACAAACAAGGTAAACACCAAGAAACATTGATAAAAGCACAGTTAAACCTGAATCATTTATAACCTGCACTATTAAGAAACCAGGACTACCAATGCCATCACGTTATGATGCACTGTGTTCACACTGCATTTATTTTTTATTACAAGCATTATAACATGATGGTTTCAGGTAATTATTATGTACTTTTGAATAGGTTATGTACAGTATATGATATGAATGTGCAATGAAGTCGGTGAGTTAGCGTCACTTTTAATAAAACGCAATAGAAAAATTATCCATATTTCCAGTTTGTCCTTATACCTTTTTTAAAATGTGCATCCTACAGTAGATGATATAAAACAGCACCAATAGTCCGTATCTAGGGCTCTTTGTGTCTATGCTTTTTTGTCTACTGTCAGTGAGAATATGGTTGGTCATTAACCATTCAAGGCGCTGGAGTGTGTTGTTTTCTTATGCCCTCGGGAATTGTTGGCTAGATGCCAGCCAGCTCATTAACCACCCTTTGGAGCATTTTAATTGTTAATCCTAAACAAAGACTGTTGGTCTCCGTGGCTACTTCTGTTGTGTGCCACGTCTCACACTTGGGCGTCTGTAAGTGTCACTCTGCACCACCTCGCCACTCTTCATTGAGACCTGGCATGGGCATGCGTGAGGACAGGTTGATAGCATCACTCGCTAGAGGTCTGTTTGGTATTTCAAATTAGGCATATTTTTTAATGATGTTCACTGTATTACAACTTCATGTCGGACTGTTTCCTACCCTAAAAGTAGTTGATGGGCCATTTTTTTAAACCATTACAAACATCAGCTAAATTGAGATAGAAAGTTAGGAAGCATTTAAGAACATTACAGCATAATATCTAAATCATCAGAAATTATCTCCAGAATTACATTATGGGTATGTTCCTATACCGTGTGCAGTGTCATATGGTTTTATAATTGCTACTTTAATTAATGTTTAAAAATTCACTGTTTATAAACTGCTCAAAATAATTAAGGGATCATACAATCATCACAGTGTAACACCAAATAAATTAAACTTCAGGGATATCAATCTGTCCAGTTAGGAAGCATAAGCAATTGTGAATCAATGTCATCTGTTTTGGTGCAAATGAAAGTGACAACAGGTTCACTGGATAAGACAACCCCGAAAGGGAATGGTTTTACAGGTGATGGCCACACAGTTGTTCTCTCCTCATCATTCCTGAGTGATTGAAGCTTTGCATTTTGCTAGTGTCCGTATTGGTAGCATGAGACGGTACCTGCAGCCCTTTTAGGTTGCACAGGTAGTCCAGTTCCTCCAGTTCCTCCAGGATGACACATCCATATGTGTCTGTCTCCCAGTACAGTCTCAGGAGATACCAGGCAATGAGCCGATACAGGAGATCTGTACTGAGCCGTAGAAGGACATCAACCCAGCAGCAGGACCGGTATCTGCTTCTTTGTGCAAAGAGTAGCCGGAGAAGCACTGCCAGAGCACTACAAGAGGACCTACAGTGGGCTACTGGTGTGCATTTTTCTGACCAAACTGTCAGATACAGACTCCATGAGGGTGGCATGAGGGCCCAACGTTCTCTAGTGGGACCTGTGCTCACAGCCCAGCACTGTGCAGCTCGATTGGCATTCGCCAGAGAACACCAGAAATGGAAGGTCCACCATTGGCGCCCCATTCTCTTCACAGATAAGAGCAGGTTCACACTGAGCACGTGACTGGTTTGGCATGGGTCAGTGACACATATGGTCTGGGTAGGCATATCCTTGGAGGGTCGCACAGATGCCCATGTGCTAGCTAACAGTACCCTGACTGCTGTTAGGTACCAGGATTAAATCCTCAGACACATCTTCAGAAGTTACGCTGGTGCAGTGGGCCCTGGGTTCCTCCTGGTGCAGGAAAATGCCTGGCCTCATGTGGCCAGAATTTGTAGGCAGTTCCTGGACAGAGTTGGGGAGTAATGTATTAAAAATAATCATTTAAAGAAAATTGTAATCAGATATGTTACTGGCAAAAAAATTGTAATCAGATTACAGATGCTTTTCAAAATAATTCAGGATTACTTTTAGATACTTTTATATTTGGGAGCAGTTGTTACTTTATTCAAAAAATGTATCAATAATGTAAGGCATTCTGTTAACAGCTTCAGATATAATAAATAACTAAGTAAATTGTGCTAAATTATATCCCTGTCATCTAGTCGCCATGATAAGTGAATTAGTTAATGGTTACCAAATTATCAAAATGTGCTATATGCATTTGTCAAACAGTAAATAAAAATGAGTACATAATATTGTACCTTATATTGTCAACAGCCATTTTTGGACCCACTATATATATATTTTTTTTTTGGTACACTACCACTGCCATCAGTCCACCTATAAATTACCTTATTTACATACATTTCGGTGACCTTTACATTTATTCTGGTGTGCTACTGTATGTCCTGTTGTAACAACTTTACGGGGGCAAAATTATTTGTTTTTGATTTAGTCTTAAACCAGGCTATGTACATACATTTCCTGCTATGCCATTCAACTGGTTATAAACTAGCTTTTTCAAGTAATCTAAAGGTAATGGAAATTAATCAGATTACATTACTGAGTTTGGGCAATCCAAAAGTTATGTTACTGATTTCAATTGTTACATTATTTTGTCAATGAGTATACAGTAAATATTTTGATCTTTAATACGTTTTGTTCATTAAGACCCGATGACCTGTCCAGAAATAAAAAAAACTCCAACTTCAACTATGAAAAACACACAAATCAGGTTGAATTTAAATTGCCTACTGTAGGTGGATAAGCGTGATTAAGACATGTACATTTTATTTTTATAGTTGTTAAATATCACCCTATGGATTGGAAGTAACAAGCACGGTGACAGTATAAGGAGAGCATGAGTTAAAACTATTAACCTGCTGTGGTAAAGCCTAGGCATTGCTCTGTAAAATGGATGGGTCTTCCATGAGGAAAACAAAGGGAGTTAACATTTAACACATGTAGCTTGGTGACTTCGTGAGTGAGGAGCAACTTGTCTGAAACACGAGAGCCCTGTTTTAGTAAGCTATCAATCAAGCTAACATGTGTTCAGGTCTCGGGCAAGGTTGCTCATCACATGCACGGATCATCAAAACACCTCTGTTGCACTAAGTGTGATGAAAAGATTATTTTGTCAGAATAAAAGCAATTCTGACAGATCCTTCTTCTTGCAGTGAAGATATTGTTGTGGTACAGAAGACCTGACTGCAGCTGTATTTACCCTGTTATGTTGTATAAGGTCACAAAGGGCTGAAATGTGATGAAGTTAGTTTGATGAAACCCGGTTTTGACGAGTTTCTTTACTGGGAACGTGTTAGCATCCTGAACTCCTCCATAAGGGTTTTAACCATAGAAATAAAAATCAATAGAAGTGCCATTCCGATGCAAATAAATGTAGCTGAATGGTCAGAGCGGCAGCCATTTTTACGTGTACCAATCCAGTGCAAAGATCTAACGCCCTACTTCCGCATTAAACCGATTTGCGTGTTGTTACCGTGACAACTATTGACAGTTGCCATTTTTTTGTGTACTAATTGAATGACCACGCCAAACAGTTTAATAAGGCTTCTATAGATTTAATTTCTATGGTTTTAACTAACTGAATGGATTTGCAGGACACCTGGTTTGAACTCAGTCAGTAACAAGAGCAGGATTAGAGGGTAGTGTGAATGCTAGATCGAAATTCATTCAAGTGCCAAAACGCTCCCATAAGCATAGGAAAATCTAAACCTTTTTTTTCCCAAAACATATTTTATCCGAAAAAAAAGGGTATATCAAATGGATTTATTTGCCAAAAGGCAATTTAATTAGAAAAAAATATATATAATTATGGGATTGCTACATGGCGCAATCGACAAAGTCACTGCCTCACTCACAGAACAGCTGTGTCACACTGACCAAGTTTCATAACCTGGTTGCAGCATTCTGACTATGCCCGGGTTCTTTGCTAGAGGTGGTGCAAATTGGTACAGTGCTGCCCTGGGTAGATGGGTAAGTAGTCAAACAAAATTGCCTTGTCTTGTCACTCTCAATGACTGTGTGCAGGTCAGGCGCCTGAGAATTCAATCACTGTTGTATAATAAAAAATTGTGTAAGATTCCTACATACACTGTATAGCCAAACTTTGTGGACATCCCATTCTAAAACCATGGGCATTAATATGGAGCATGTCCCCCTTTGAGGCTGTGACGGCCACCATAACTCTTTTATGAAGGCTTTCCACAAGAACCTTGAGTGTTTCTTTGGGAATTTGTCTCCATTCAGCCAAAAGAGCATTTGTGAGTTCAGGCACTGATGTTGGTTGAAAAGGCCTGGCTCGCAATCGCCATTTCAATTCATCCCAAAGGTGTTCAATGGTGTTGATGCCAAGGTTCTGTGCAGACCACTTGAGTTCCTCCACACCAAACTCGTGGACCCCGCTTTGTGCACAGGGGCACAGTCATGCTCAACACGAAAGGGCCTTAGCCAGACTTTTGGCACATTGTATGACGTTGTATCCTTTAGCATTAAGATGACGCTTCACTGGAATTAAGGGGCCTATCCCAAAACCTGAAAAAAAACAGAAACCATATAGATCATCCACCATTAGTAGGGTTGTCCACATACCATACTTTGGTCATATAGTGTATATACTCTACAGATTTCATTCAGAGTTCGGTGTTGAATGAGTGATGTAATACAAATGAAATAACTGGGGGAGACGTGCTTGGAGAAGCATGTAATCGATCTTTGACCATCCCACACCTGGTGTGTGATGGCCGGCGAGTCAAGGCTTAAGGGGCAATTGGACATGTCGAACTGGGTGGGGAGGAGAATATTCTACTCATAAATGTGTTTTTTTCCAGCAGAGCTGGCCAATCACTGGCCAGACAGCAGTCTACTATACCATTCATAAACATATTTTCTAAGTATTGATAGTTCATATTTCATTGAAAACTGGCCAGTTTTTTTCAGTTATAAATCTAAGAAATAGATGTAGCAACTGTTGCTTGCCATTTCGGTAGATTTTATTTTGCCATGTCATTTCTTAATATTTTGGGCTACTACATTCACTGAGGAGTTTGATTAGTAAATTTTACACCTCACTTTTTACTTGACTTGCTGACATTATCTTTCACAATTTGATTGTCACCCTTGATTGAGGATTATCATTGGTACAGTGGAGGTTTTTATATCTGCCATACTCATTTTGCGTTAGCTGTTGTTTTGCCTAAGAAAATGCATGCACACTTTTTTTTAAACATAGACAGTGAAGACTAAAGGGAAAAAGACCTTAAAACAACATCTGAAGTTAGATGCAGTACAAGCCTGGCAGAACATTATCAGACAAGTGCCACTGGTGATGTCATCAATGTGTTGGAGACTTGTTTATTGCATGCAAATAATGTGAAAAAACAATAAGTGGTAAATCTGGACATTATATTAACCTGTCCCAATGATTTGTGCTTGATATAGGGGGACTCTATATAAAGTGTTGTAGTTTATATTTGTGAGAAACCAATGTGTACACAAATACCCTCAATCTGCTTTCGAGAATCTCTTCTTTAATCACAGAGGGATTGTTTGATTTAAAATCAATCTTTTGAAGTATAATCACAAAATAAGAAAACATTGTTTTTCCCAATACTTTAGTTGGAAGGAAATCAATTAACTGTATGTATGTTCATACAGTTGAAAACATTTGTATGAAAAAAGTTTGGTAACCCTGAAAAAAAACATTACAGTGAATAAGTCTGTGAACAGAAGTTGACCTGACCTCTACATGGTATGAAGTGAACTATGACACACGTCTGCACATGTTTATAATTACTAAAAATTACTATTTATTTGCATTTTCTGTAAATTACTGTACAAAAGATTACTATACAAAAGTGAACATGGCATGTCGAAGTTTGGGCACCCAGTCATTCATTACTTTGTAACACCTCCTTTGGCAGATAAAACTGCTTCCAGAAATTCTGTAGCCAGCTATGAGGCTTTCTATTCTTGACTTACAAATGTTTCCCTGCTCTTCCTTACAAAATTCTCCAGCTCAGAAAAATTATGGGGATTGAGACGGCCATTCCAAAAACCTTTTTCCAAAACCTTTTTCCTTCTTTCATAAATTATTTCTGGGTTGATTTTGTGATGTTTTGGATCATTTTCTTGCTGAAACTGGCAACCTCTTTTCAGCTTCAGTGTCCAGATGTTGGACATTAATTTGTAGAATTTGTTGACTTAGTTGAATCCAGTTTTTCTTCAACCCTCAATATTACCAGTTCCACTGGCTGCCACACAACCCCAAAGCACAAAGGATCCAGCCCTTTACTTAACAGCTGACAAGGTCCTCTTTTCTTGAAATGCTTCAGCCTTTTTCCCCCAAACACCTTCTTTAGTTGTGGCCATACAGTACCATTTTCATTATATCAATCCAAGGCACAATGTTCCAAAACTATTTTGGCTACTTACAGTTTTATTTTGCATACTTTTAATGCAGAGTTTTGTGATGAGGATTTAGAAAATGCTTCCTTCTGAAAACTCCCCGATGCAGATCCTTGTTGTGTAAGGTACGGTGTACTGTAAAACTGTGAACAACTACTCCAGTGTCAGCTAAACTGTTCTGAAGGTCCTTTGCAGTGGGCCAGTAGGTACTATTTTACAGATATTCTTTTTTTTCAGAAATGTATCTGTGACATTCTTCTTGGTCTTTCAGATCTTGCTTTGCCTTGAACTGTTCAATTTAACATCAAGTTCTTAACAATTGTTTTAACATTTGTAATTGGCAGCTAGAAGCATTGAGAACGTTTTTAATAACCTTCTGCTGTTTTGAGAAAGTCAATTATCTTAAAGGGGAACAATGACAAATATCTATAATTGTAATTATTGGCTATATGGCTCTGTCCACACTGATGCACTAGATCTAAGTTTGTGAAAAAATTATTATTGGTTTGAAGGACTAATGTTTTTTCACCAAGAGTACACTAAACTGGGAAGGCCAAATAGCTTTTGGCATACAATGTATACATTGCATATGATAAATATCAGTTGCATGGTTTAAATCTAAACTTCTTTGATGTCTTGGCCAAAGATGAGGAGAAGCTACATTGCACAGAGTTAAGGAGAGTGGGCATGTTCAAATTGTCATGTTGCCTTTTATTATTACGATTGCGTCATCGCAAGCACATATTTCTCTTCATTTTTTTCTCCTTATTCTTTTTTTGTTTTTTAGCATCTTATCCCTACCCGCAGATTTCAAAATATCATTTACATTCCAGCGTCAGCATATACGTCCTAATGCCACGCAGTGAGCTTGTAGATTTATAATTGATTGGTCCACTTGCTTTTTTAATAGCAGTTTTTATGCGATTTAAAAACATGGCAGCGTGCATGAATGATTTCAACATACACCTAATAAAAAATTAGGTTTTGTGCAATGCCAATAGAGGAAGTTAGCTCACAGCTTGCTGCCTCCAGGTGTGGCTTTAAATATCAATAAAGTTTTGAAATTGTTAAACTAGCTGTAGCTGGCTAGACACATATGTATGCTATAATCATACCTAGATCATGAAAATAAGGACTTTTGGGATGTTTTACCTGTTTGGAAAAATAATTCAATATTACATGGAGGAGTGCTCAACTGACAACAAGGTAAAAATAATGTTTGCAAATTGGCTTAAACGATTTACCAGTTGGAAGAGTCAGGAAGTGGAAGATTCAGGAAGTGGAAGCCTAAAGAGCAAGATGGACCTGAAATTCAATAAAGTTTTCTGTTCCCAAAAGTCTAATGTGTTTTGAACAGAGTACACTACGTTTAAATATTGCCCACTGCTATGTTTTCAAAAAATGACTGAGATTTCTTTGCTGGGTGGGTGAAAAAAAAGCACCATTGTTTGTGCTTTTCACAGAGTAGCTGGTTTCTAGGAGAAACATGCCAGAGAACATGCAAATATTGGCCAATAGGATCTTAAGGACTCATGTTTCATAACTCCTTTTCTAGGATCAAACTATTCAGATTATCTGGCCTCCCGATGGAAATGACAGCTTGTGGTCTATCTTGGTGTAGTTTTACATGTTTACTACTGGTAACTACTTGGCTTGTCTTTTGATGGATTCAAAAGCATGTCACATAGCAAAACCATCCAGAGGAATTTTTTCATTTGTAGCTCCAAATGTTCAACATTTTTTGTCACAATTTGAGGGGGAAAAAAAGATGGGTGTGACAAAATTAATTCTTATGGCTGTTATAGCCAAACATGATCATATTTCCAAGATGTAGCATGTAAGCATACAAATCAAACAGAAGTGGAACAACAGACATTTTTGTGATATTTGAGCAGATGGGAAACCTTTGACCAGATCCTCTTGACTACATAAATGGCTTATATTGGTGGAATTGTAAAAGTCTGATGGACACTGTAAAATGAACAAGTCTCTTCCACAGACAAAGAGCTATTTATAACAGATTGTAATGACTATACATTGTCTCACTTGCAAGACTGTTGTCCTCTGAGCTCAAGTACCATTTGCCTGTATCAGAAAAATCTGACAAAGCAGTTTAGATGGGACTATTATTTTCTACACTATGCTGTGCTTATTTACCCGTTTCAGCAGGAATTGCATTGAGGAAATGATGAGTTGTACTTCAACAGTATTTGTCTGCTCTGTCTGTTTTACAATTTATGCATTTTAGACTATGCTTTTGTGTGCAACAAAGCACTGCATAGATAGGGAATAAATATGCATAGGTTTTTCTATTTTTTAAATATCAAGAAATACAGTTTTAACAATATTTGTAAGCTGGTCACTTGAAAGAGAAAGTAGTACTGTTGTTAAGGCTAATGAAACAGATATTCGCGGTTATTCAAGATTCTTGCAACATTTTATTGACAATATAACATTTCCTACACCACAACATTTACATTGTGCTGTTTAACACTGTAATTTGTAGGAAATAGTGTTTTTTGGTGAATAATATCTTAAATATGGAGGGCTCAAAGAGGTCAACACTGACTTTATAATTGTATCCATCTTAAGCCCCACCCACCTCTTGAGATTTTTTTATTTATTTAAAAAAATATGTTGGATCCACTAAATACCTCAATTATTCATGTCAAATCTTGATTTTATACACTTAAACTCTCCTTTAAAGTATCATTGTTAGGATTGCTCTCCCCTCTATTAAGAAATAATACTTAAATACATTGTTTCTAGTCTTTTTTCCCTCTATTTTAATGCTGTAGAATTCCATAATTAATTCCATGGGGAGGATTGCTACCACGAGTGCCAATAGAGCCAACCGGTGGTCTCTCAATGGCCTTTAAATTGCATAGGTAATCCAGGGTGCATATACAGTAAATCATAGGTTATAGCCACCGAGGTAAATTAATAGAGTGCTGCCCCCTGCCGGCTATGATGAGGCAGCATCATCTGCTCTCTGACAGCTAGACGGCACCACATAGTGGCCATGTCTCAGTACTACTTCACAATGTTTTATTTTGTTTTACTACAGTACATCCGGTATTTTACATATACAGTATACCAGAATTAGAATAGTTGATAGTTTGTGATGATATGACTATCTGTAGAGCACCTACAGATGGAATTTTGGACTCTCAAAATAAAGTTTAACCGACACGAAAATGTATGTAATTCCCCAACAGTTTGGGGTACACATGAGTACTTGGTTGTTAATGTCAGACCAGAAACTGCATATTAATTATTTCAGAGGTTTTGGCCTTTGTCTTTTGAAGACGTATTTTCGCTGTGACCTAACAGTTATAAGTTCATGAATGCAGTAATATTTCGATCTAGTCTCTATATTAAGATTAGTTTTGCAGTAACAGATCAACGTTAAGATGAGGGACATTACTGTTAAATTAGGTATTTGGAAGACCATCATGCCAAAAAGATGTATTCATAATAAATACTAATAACAATTTTAGAGACAATTGAGACAGTGGGGGAAAAAACTACAGCAAAAATTAAAACGCCAGCTTAAGAATATAAACGTAAATCCGTTTTCCTACATGCTGCTTTTTTCTTACTGTCTAGTCACTCCAAATCAACATGGAAATAATTAGCATTGCACAGTGTAGCCTCTATTCAGGCATCACTGGTGTGGCCCTCTGAAGATTTTGCCCTGCTGACACCAGTGAGACCCAATCAAACCCTGGAACTCCAGTGCCAGTCTCCCTGCAGGGCCAAAGGGTAGAAATGCTGCTTGGCTCATTGGCCATGTCAGTGGCACATGCCCTAATTAGGTAAATGGGTGCCACAGTGTCACTGTCCTGCCATGTTGGGTCTGTTTGAGTGAGCGTGAATGTTCTACAAAATATTAACATAGGTATACGGTTTGAAGAGAGTGTTGTCTTTGTGTTATGGTCTTGCATTAACACAATATTTAAATAATTCCCATTAATTTCCTTGTGTCTCATTGACCAGTACATTTCTGAGTGTAAATTCAATCTGAGTACAAGGGAGTAAAGACTTGACAGTATCCACTATCCAGGAGATGGCTGGGAAACTGGCAGCCATTTGGGAGGTGTCTCAGATGTCTACACAAGGTGCTGGTTGGCCTGCTCAGATGGACATCTCAAGCCTTCTATGACTAATGAACTGTGGCCATGTTTTGAATATTGACTTATTGTGATATTAGTGGTAAACATTATTTAAAACACCATAACATACATATGATTATACAATATAAAATGAATACAGGCAAGTAAGTAAGGCTATGATAATACACATATGTCTTTGAGTAGGAAGTTGTCACGGCTGGGCATTTCTCACCAATTATTTTTGGATGTGACAGAGACCTCCTTCAGTGTTAAGAAACGTGTTTATCACAACAATATGGTGTCCAACAAATCACAGTGCACAAATGCAAGAAAATGCACCAATAAAAGATGAAAACAAATCACCATGTGCAGTCTAACCTTGTTCTCAGTAGCCTATAACTGTACCACCAGTTCATCAGCTAGACAGCCACTGGCTCAATTGACAAAAGTCAACAGCACATCTCCCACTAAACCCTCACCCCTATTGTTGTTATTTACATGTTGAGGCTATTAGCCTAGCTAGCTGTGTCTCATTTGCTAAATAATTTTCACAGTTCTAGTTCACTAAGAATGTTTTTACCAGTACATGAGTCAAATCTTGCAGTATTGTTATTAGGTGAAAATGTACAAGAACAAAAACATGAGTAAAAGTCCCTCCCTCAAGGCCAATTTTGAATGGAAGGTGTTCCAGGATCATATGCACTGTGTGCATACAATTCAATCATGACTCCAAATAGATAATGAGGAGATATCAGCCAATGAAGCACAAGAGCTTGAAGTTCCTCCCATTTGACTGAATTAAAAGCAATGGTAGAACCTATTGGCAATGTCCATGTTACATTTCAGCCTTTTGGCCACTAGAGGCCACTATCATACTGGGTATATGTTTGGCACACACAAAACTGCTTTCAATATATTGATGTACTGGACTGACAAAAAAACATTCTATGTAGAACATATATCCCTCTTGAACATGTAATGTGAAAATATGGCTGCTCCATAATTTATATCCTCAATGATTAAAAATGGTTTGCAGCTAAATAACCATCTGGTTTCTATGTTATTGTCACATGGGGGTTTTCTACACTTGGATTTCTCCAGCTCCTCTTGTGTCTAGACTCTCTTCTCTATCCTCTCTGGCCTCCTTTTGAAAAAATGTTAATGAAGATGAATGAATGTTCAAGGAAAAGCACTCTTTAAAAAATAATTAAAGACAACCCTCCTGATTTCTTTGCTAGGATGGTTAGGATGCTATCAAGGGAATTACATATACAGTAAATCAAAATTGAATACAATTTGCTGTGACACATAAAAAAAAAATGTGTCCATGTGTTTCCTCTCCTGTCAATCGGTCATGTCCAATTCCCCTTTGACCTCATTGCCTTGGCAACACCACATCAAGGGATCAAAGATCGATGACAGGCTTCTTCCGATCGTCACTAAGTCAGATTTTTATAACTGTATTTGTTCATCACAGAAGCCTTTAGTTGATACATGCGTAATGAGGCTACCAATTATCAACTATACATCCACAATTGAATTCACAGGAGCCTGACCTGCAAAAGGAGTCGCTAGAGAGGGACATGTCAAGGTATTTCTATACGACTATCCTCCCCAGACAATTTGCAATGCCCCATGCTGGACCCCTGGGCATCATCAAATGCCATGATCCCTGGCCACCCTGACACATTTTTGCTGGTAGACTGCAATAAAATGTTTATTGATGAAACAATCGGTAGCGTATTCTTTCTAAACAAGAACTGAGTCAATAGCAGCATCAAAATAGGTGTTGCAGATTCTGCATTGTACATGAGTATTCTCTGTGAAAGTCAGCTGTCTGGGAGAGAAGGATACTTTTCCACCACTCCCTGACCAGTCGTCCACTCATCACACCTCTTGATCATAGAGAGCGGATGGAAGACAGAAGAATATAAATAAAACTTTAAATGGAAGCAAAAGCTGCAATCAAGACACACTGAACACATGATTGTGTGGTGACGCGCAGCTCCAAAACCATCATCAAGTATGTCAATGATAAGAGAGCGGTGGGCTTGATCATGGAAGATGATGAAACAGCGAAGATGTCTGTCACCATCAACGTCACCAGTAAACCCAAGGAGCTGATTGTGGACTGCAGGATGCAGAGAAGAGAGCATGCCCCCATCTTTATCAACAGGACTGAGGTGAAGTAGGTAGAGGACTTCAAGTTCCCCAGGGTCCACATTAACAAGGATCTCCCTTGGTCCGCACACACGAAGACAAAATCACAAAGAATGCATGGCAGCGCCTCTTCCAACTCAGGAACCTAAGATGATTTGGCACAAGCTCCAAGGTCCTCACCAGGTCTACTGCTGTACCATTGTGAGCAACCTGACTGGCTGCTTCACCGCCTGGTACGGCAACATCAATGAGCTGGAATGCAGAGCACCACAGGAGTGGTCCAACCACTACATCAAAGGGACCAACCACATAACCATCCAGGAGCTCCACTTCACAAGTTTCAGGGTATCATCAAAGAACACAGTCATCCAAAAACACTACTCAACCTAATGTCACATGGTAAGCAGTACTGGCACATCAAAACACACACACAGACTACAGGAGCATGTCTACCCAGAAGCAATAAGACTAAATATGTACCTGAACTGGAACACCTCTGTGTGTATATACTGTATATCTTGCTGCTATGCTGCCAGCTTTAACTGCTTAGTGTACATAACATTTCTTTCTCACTCTGCTAATCCTGTACTATTCTTAAAAATTATATTACTCTATATTGATCTATTGTGTTATTATTAACGCTTTTTGTTATATTACTAGCATGGTTACATTGTTAAGGAAATGAATTTTTAAACAAGCATTTCACTGAAAAGGGATTTCAGATCGTTCATTGTTTTCTGTTAAGCAAGACTGGCAGGAAAGTTGTGATAAATTCCCTCGTTATTCTGTTTACTCGAGTCCAGTATGTTGCATGCTTTTACTACTGAGTTGGTGGTTTCACTTAGTTTTTCTCCTAAATGTAAGTCGCTCTGTATAAGAACATCTGCTAAATTATTAAAATGTAAAATGTCTATGGGTTCCAGCCTTCAATCATGCATTGACTGCAAATGATTTGCCATGAAGTGTTCAAACTACAAATTGTATTAATGATTATGTTGATTTATCTGATTACTTTTGGGTGGCTAAAGACCATGGAGTCCGGTGCAACTTAATTGATGTGGATAGACTCATATTATTGGTTGAAATGGATGAAATTGAATAGTATCTCACACCGGGTT
>JACXGM010000389.1:0-75726 GCA_016801145.1 Umbra pygmaea | reverse complement strand
GTGTCAGAGTGTATAGTGAGGACCATAGAATTGACATATTGAGGTGATAACAGTGTGTCAGAGTGTATAGTGAGGACCATAGAATTGACATATTGAGGTGATAACAGTGTGTCAGAGTGTATAGTGAGGACCAGCCCACTAGTGCATTGCATAACGTCCAGGATTGTTTTTTTAAAATGAAATAATATTACATTTTGAGATCTCATATTGACTTTTGTTGGCATGCCCTTTAAAGATGATTTCAGGTTGTTTACTTCCTGTCTATTTTCTTTTCCTTCCTCTCTTAATACCTTCCTCACTCTCCTATTCAGTCTCCCAAATACTTGTTGAAGGTAAGAACAGTCTACCGTTGTTCATCTATCTTCTACCTCATCTTGCATTTCTTTATTGTAATAGTGTTCAACCCCACTGTTTTTAATAATTGTCTGTTGATAAAACTTGACCAGTCTATTTACCTGTTGATCTACCATAGTTTGTGACACCTGCAGGCTCTCTTTATGAATCTTCATACATATTCAGTGTGTACTCTAAAGAAGCTGCTTTGCGACAAGTGAAACTGTCAGATACAAAGTAAAATCCTGTGCTCAAAGTTGCTAGTAATTTCAAACAGTTAATGGATAAGAAGCTCGTTAAAGTTATCATTATAAACAAATAATTACGCTACGTAGACGGTTTGGAGGAAAAAACAGAAGTAAGCCTAGTTGAACAGAAACGGGCAAAAAATGCTTGTAGCTTTATCTGAATGACATTCGACATGGTAAAATGTCAAGACATCCAATTACTCTGTGAAGTTATTCAGAACATGTTTGACATACCTTTCCCCCATGTGGTAAGATACAATAAGGTATGTAGATATGCACTTTGCTATGCAGACCTACAATAAAATATTGATTGTGTCATTAATTTTGATGAAGCCGCGAAGTGCTAGAGCCATTCGAATTCTTATATTGTGTCCTCGTTAATTCGTTGTTAGAAGGACTATCTGCTTGGAATGGCAAGGCTCATTATACAGAGCGGGCTGGCTGAATCCATCCCGTGCCCCTCAGCTGTACGCATCCATTCTCTACACGGTTGGTTTTAAGTGTTTATGGGTTTGCCGCCCTACAGAGACGACACACTAAAAAAGCAACAATGTACTGGATTCTTGTCAGTCCCATTGTGAACAAGGAATTAATGGGATTGCTGGTGTTTAGGTGGACACCATGGAGATGATGCGACACCCCGAGGACACCACTAACATGCGGAGACAGACGGTGGCCTCCTATTTCCGGGTACAGCTCTCCCTCTACACGTTGTGCTTCAGTTGCAGAAATATGTTTTATTCACCGCTGATTCAGTACTGAAAATGAACAGTTTTTTTTTACATTTCTATGTCAGTTTACATTCACCAGTGAATAACCGTGTTAGTATGACGATTGTTTGGTTGGCACAATGACAAAATGGCATCAGCTTGGAATTTGTCAGTTCCACGATGACAGAAGGAAAATAATGCAAATATTAATCCATGTTTGTCTTGTTTCCTCCTCCCCATCGCTGGGCTTTGTCTCCTCACCGCGTTGGCAGTACTCTCTGATGGATCTGCTTTCTAAGATGGTGGTGGGTCAACCTCACTTTGTGCGCTGCATTAAGCCCAATGATGACAGACAGGCGCTGCGCTTCTTCAAGGAGCGGGTAATAGTGCAGCTTCGCTACACCGGCATCCTGGAGACGGTGAACATCCGTCGCCAGGGATACTCCCACCGCATCCTGTTTGAAGAGTTTGTTAACAGGTACCAACTGCACTGAGCTGCCCAGCACTGCGATAACATATACACCCAGGCACAGACACGACCCCAGAGAGCAGAACAAGCGCACTGCCTGTGCTACATCACACAAAACACGGCCTCCTTAATTAGATAGGAGTCCAAACTTGAGCAGAGCAAGCGGCTTCCTAATTGGCAGTCATTAGTTCTAGCATAAGACTACATCCTACAGAACAACTCTCTTAACTGGGTGGGTTTACTTTATAGGAACAAGAAATAAGAGCAGAATTCAAACTGAGGATGAGGGTAGACATTTTAATAGATTTTATTTCTCTATTATTGAAGGGATTATTTTTATTTTCAGTTTCCTGGAGATGGTCTAACAGCTCCCGGTCCCGGCAGCTGTCGTGAATAAAGAAATTGGTTTACTGACTTATTTGATAACCTTTTCATTTGTTTTTCTGACATCTGGTAACATCTGCCAGTGTGAAGCGTATATCAATTTCATCCATTGAATCTGTCTAATAAGATACCTTAAGCTAAGATATAAAAGGAAGCCCCCAAAATCTGGTATTTAAACCATCCTCAATCCTGTCAAGAATAGAATCCTGTACATACTCACACTAGATCCTTGGGAAAACGTAGGAAACCTACGTTTGATCAATTATCCTTTGAAATATATTCCAGGCGCCTCCAATGGGGAGCTTTAATATGATATAAAAATGTAATTAGCTTGGGCTTGTGGCCTGTATAAAAAGCACTGAGACGGCTGGTTAGTTTCGCCGCTCTAGGGGAGCTTTTAAAAGATTGTGTGTTTAATTTAGCCGGATTTCTCGCTAAAAACCTTGGATGACCACACCTCGTTCTTCTGCCTGTCCTAAATCTCTGACAGTATCGGTGAGGCTGTTATATTTAAACATTTGCATAGTTTGGAGTTTAACGTGAAAGCGCACACATCACCTGACAATGGGTTGTTCGAAAAATGTGTGTGTGCAGGTGTGTCATTGCATATCGAATTGTGTGTACATTGTGTGGACATATTCAAGCAAGTACAGTATAATGTATCAGAATACAGGAGACATACTGTCAGGTCCCTGGCTTCCTGCCCTAAGTCAGGACTTCAGCACGGCCGATGAATCGATGCCCTACAAGCCTAGCAGAAATAACAGTGACAGACTTGCAGTTAAACTACACCTTTAGTGGAAAACTGATTTAAATGTGTGCTCTCATATCAAAGACTTGTCTGATGTTGCGAAGGAGTGTACTTTGTATTTACCATCAAAGAACTAACAGGTATCAACAGGAATTAGAATGAAAGGCTATAGAATGGGGTGGGGGTAGGGGGTTCAAAGTCGTTTTTCTTCCAACTCAATTGTTATTGTTCTTTTCTTTGACCAACACCAGAACACAAGGGATGAACTAGGAGTTTGCGAGCCTTGAAGTCCCTGAACAAACAGTTATATCACCACTGTCCTATGCTGGTGTTTTATAAACTGTGACAGGGCCTAGACGATGAAGTAGAACCAAGCATTGGAGCTGATGAACATAGATAGGCCCTGATGGGCATCATCTGTTGCCATTGAAATAAGAGAGCACAGTCTGTTCAAAAGATCTTGGACAATAGGTCTCTGTTAGCGGCCCACGTCTCGCTGAGTCTCGTTTTTCGTTAGTTTTCTTCAGTGCACTGTGGGGGTCCAATGCCTCACATCGAATGGACATTTAGGCCGTTCATTTCATGGCAATATTAATTTTAGAGTTACTAAACTGTCTGAAACCACACATGAAATCACATTTATGATATATAGGTTGAAATAAATTTTCCTCCATCTCTTAGGTATTACTACCTCGCTTTCCGGGCTCACCAGATGCCTGACGCCAGCAAAGAGAATGCCGTGGCCATACTGGAGCGGGCCAAACTGGAAAACTGGGTCTTAGGAAAAACCAAGGTAATATACTGATGAGTAGCCAGACGTTATAGTTATGTATGTGTCCAAAATGAAAAAAAAACTTAATTTCTTAATCTTTGAATATTTTAATGCATTTTATACTTTATTGGGCAAAATGTTGTGAAGACTACAGATTTTACTTTACACAATGCAGCAGTATGTGTGCACTGCAGGCAGTGACTTATATAGCGCTGAAGTACTCTATTGAGGTTTGTTTCCATGTTAATCCTATTTCATTGTTGTTACTTTACATGTTTTGCACCAACTCTACTTACATCTAATTCATTTAGTAAAACTTACTGAAGTTGAAAGGTTTTCACACGTAATTGTTGTCTAGGGTGGACTAAGCTGCTGCCTCTAGTACACATGTACTGCTGCAGCATGGGTTTGAATCTGGCCAACTGTTATGTCAGCAAAAACTCTTTTGTCGATCATAAAGCATTGCAGACTGCCTGATAAGATAAACGTAGTGGCTCTAGATAAGTGTATGTAATCCGCCTGAGCGTGTTTGTGTGTTAGGTGTTTCTGAAGTACTACCACGTAGAGCAGCTGAACCTGCTCCTGAGGGATGTGAGAGCACGCGTGGTGGTGATGCAGGCCTACACCAAGGGCTGGCTGGGGTTGAGGCGCTACCGCAGAGAGAAGGAGAAAAGGCGCCATGGGGCAGTCGTCATCCAGTCAGGTAGACATACACCTGGTATTCCTCCACCTAGTAGCTATCCACCTGGTAGCTATCCACTCAAGTATTCATCAACCTGGTATCCATACACCTGGTAGCTATCCACCTGGTATCCATCTAGTCAGGTAGCCATCCAGTTGGGTAGCCATCGATCTGGTAGCATCCATCTGGTAACCTTACAGTGAGGTAGCCATCCATCTGATAGCATTCCATTTGGGTAGCCATTCATCTGGTATATTTTACATTCAGGTAGCAATCCACCTGGTAGCCATTCAGTCAGGTAGCCAAACAGTCTAGTAGCCATCCAGTCTGGTAGCCATCCAGCATCCAGTCTGGTAGCCATCGAGTCAGGTATCCATCCGGTCTGGTAGCTGGCACATTCCACAAATAGAGTGGAATTCATTTCCCATTTTTTAAAGCAACATAATAAATTGTTTTACATTAAATGGGAAGAGTGATATGAATTATAATGTGACCTCAAATAAAGTGTATGTATATGTTTTTTAAATAAACATTAAACATGGACACATTGGCTACACCTACTTTAAATTGATGATTTTGGCATGTCCTACCTCACTGACATTGACCTTCTTCATAAAATATTTTCAATAGCATTTGCAATAGCATTAGCATTGCTACTTTGTAGCTAATGTAGCAATTGTAATATGTTGTTCATTTATATATATTTGAACAGTTACAGGTGCTATATTTATATTAATAATTAATTTTATTTATTAAACATTCATATTAATTCATGTCCCACATTTTACATGCAACCCTGTTACCAAAACGTTATCCCCCACAACAAAAATAACATTCCATAAATCAGATATTAACATGAAGTTGCTCATCAATATATTTTCTGGACTATGGCCAGGCAACAAGTATGTACCCTCATTTAATTTTCTCTATTTTCACAGAAGTTTTAGAGTTGGCTACTTTCGTCAAACTCAAGGATTCAACCCTTTTACCACCATTTTTGTTAGAAAATATATATGAATATAGTTTTAATTTAATGTATGGAAAATGTATCCTTATCTAAAGCTAGCATGCAACATGTGCTCCCAAACTAGCTAACCCCTCCTAAATAATAGCTTTCTTTACGCTAAATCTGCAACCCTGTTACTTTTTGTTGGGTAACAGGGTTGTGTAGTAGTAACAGGGTTGCTAGTCACACAGTTTCATAATATTCATATAAATATATTAAATGTAAAGTAATAGCTTTAACAAAATATTAATATTGAAAAGAACAGCTATTATTCAATATTAACATATTATAGTTAAAAAAAATAACAGAGCAATTTTTGTGTAAATCATGCTCAGTTGGTAGGCTACATTGGGTAATAAGGGCAAGTGGAATGAGCAATTGCTTCTCAAAATTAGAAGTTATGGATCTACTAGAAAGTTTGTGAACCCTTTAGCATTATCTATATTTTGTAATGACTCGAACTTTGTGTCAATAATTATAAGGATTTAATGCAGGAATACAATACAAAACAAAGGCAGGCAAAGGCTGTATATAAGAGAGTGCAGGTTAACTTCTCTGGATGTCCAGAAGACACAAAGACCTCAATACAGGGGTAGTCACAGGCAGGCAAGGGTTCGGTACACGGGCAATCCAATATCCACCAAAACAATATCCAGAGAATGGTCACAGGCAGGCCCGGTCAAAACACTGTAAGGCTTGGGCAAAAGTTCAAAGGCAAATTCCAGGAGAGTAAACAGGGCACAGAAGACAGATCAGATAATGATGTATTCAGAGTAATATAAGTGCGCTCAGTAATTCAAAATGAACAATACCTCGCAACGAGGTAATGGATTGTCAGGTCTATATATACAGAGGGAGTGCAGGTGTTCAGAATTCCAGTGATTGTGACCTTTGAGTAGTGCTACGTTCATGTGAATGGGGAAGGTGAGATGTGGCAGTGTCCGGTTGTGATTGGGTGTTACCCGCTCTGGTGGGTCTCACATATTTCTGCATAAATATGATGTAATATATCATCAGATTTTCACACAATTCCTACAAGTAGATAAAGAGAACCCAATTAAACAAATTAGACTATTATATTTGTTCATTTATTTATTGAAGGCATGATCCATTATTACATATCTGTGAATGGCAAAAGTATGTGAACCTCTAGGATAATCAGTTAAGTTGATGGTAAAATGTGAATCAGGTGTTCTCAATCAATGATGACAAATCGGTGTGAGTGGACACCCTGCCTGATTTAAAGAATATGAAAGTTTAATCTCCACAACACATGTTTGTGGAAGTGTACCAATGAATGAACAAAGGAGATTTCTGAGGAGCTCAGAAAAATAGTTGTTGATGCTCATCAGGCTGGAAAAGGTCACATAACCATCTCTGAAGTGTTTGGACTCCAATCCACAGTCAGGCAGATTGTGTACAAATGAAGGACATTGAATACCATTGTTACCCTCCCCAGGAGAGGTTGACCAACAAAGATCACTCCAAGAGCGAGACGTGTAGTGGTCAGTGAGGTCACAAAGGAACCCAGGGTAACCTCTATTCAACTAAAGTTAGTTTACCTTTATTTTACCAGGCAAGTTGACTGAGAACACTTTGAGAGAACTCTCATTTGCAGCAACGGCTTGGGGAGAAGGGGGGGAGAGGGGAATGAATTAATCAATTGAAAGCTGGGGATGATTAGGTTGCCACGATGGTATGAGGACCAGATTGGAAATTTGTCCAGGACACCGAAGATAACACCCCTACTCTTACGAATAGTGCCATGGGATCTTTAGTGACCACAGAGTTAGGACACTGGTTTAAAAGCCTGTCTCACATTGGCTAATGTCAATGTTCATGAGTCCACTGTCTCATGTGCATGGCAGGGTTGCAAAGAGAAAGCCACTCCTCTCCTAAGCTATCCTATCTGTAGTTCTCAAGATCACATCAACAAGCCAGAAGGCCATTGGAAAAATGTTTAGCGGAAGGATGAGGACAAAATGGAAAGTTTAGGTTTACATAAGATGCGTTGTGTTTGGCGAAAGGAAACAGGACGGCTTGCCATCACTGATGGAACAATGCATTCTAAATTATATCAGCGAATACTGAAGGAAAGTTGTAGGACATCTGTCCGTGAACTGAAACTCAAGAGAAAGTGCATCATGGAGCAAGACATCAACCCTAAGCACACAAATCCAAAAAATGGTTAAAGTAAATGTTTTTAGAATGGCCGAGCCAAAGTCCTGACCTTAACCTGATCGAAATGTTGTGGAAGGACCTGAAGCAAACAGTTTATGTTAGAAAACAACCAAAGTCCCAGAGTTGAAACTGTTTTATAGGGAGGAATGGGCTAAAATCCCTCCAAGCCAATGTGTAGGACTGATCAACTGTTACCGGAAACATTTAGTCGCAGTTATTGTTGGACAAGGGGGTCACACCAGATACTAAAAGCAGAGGTTCACAAACTTTTGAATTAAAATAATTTTCTCAAATGATCGTTTGTATGTAGAGATAACAAACACATTGCAACCCTGTTACACAAAGTTCAACCCGTTATTTAGTCATTTTTAATGAAAATAATCTTTACCACTTGTACTTTACTGTTAAGCTTACTAAATTAACAATGTAAAAATACAATTATTAGTTACAATTATTGTTTCCTTTCAATTGGTATATATGGCATTAAAATATCTGTATAACAGCCTTGTGACAAAACATGGATAAATATGTTAGTTGCACATTATATTGAGAGAATAAAAAGGATTATATGTTAAGTATATATTAATTAAGCCTAAAAAATGTGGTTAAAATTATTTTAAAGAATTTTTTTATAAATCAATATAAAAATTGATAACAGGGTTGCAAAAATGCTACAAATGTCTGAAAAACGGCTCATAAAATATTGGCTTTAACAACCTGAGGTGGGCAAACAACATTTTCTGAAGGTTTAAAAAATCAGAAGATAAAGACTGCTTTTAGAACAAGGAAAACAACATGTTCAAAAAGCAGTCTTTAAGTCGGGTAGCAGTGGAATGTTTTTAAGTCTTTATTTCATCTCTTGTCTATTTTTAATCCTCCGTCAGCACGCCAGGCATCACACTGGTAAGGAACAAAATCATCAGGAACAGAATGGCAGTTATGGTGTAGAAGTAGCCCAGATTCATGAAATCTCTTCCCTTTCATAGGGCTGGGGAGTGGGCATTACATTGATACGAACTTACTTTACACTGTCCTCTATGACCTAGCTTATAAGTCATAGGTAACTCTATAGTTAGGCCCTAGTGTGTCAGGTGACCTCAAATAATCGTGCAGATATCCTAACAGGCCTCAGTGTCATAACACTCTTATCTAGTTATACCATTCTAAACTGCCCAGACTGTATCTTAAGATGCTAATACAGAATTTCTTTCAAAAAGTTCATTTTTCAACACCCTTCAGACATAATTTCCACTCTATTCGTGGAAAGTGCCAGCCATTCTCTCTAGAAGCTATCAATCCTGTAGCCATTCAGTCAGGTAGCCATCCAGCTGGCCATAATGTTCTTGCTGTAGACTCTAATAGTTCTAAGAGATGTATGTTTTCGTCACCTGGCCGTGCTCTGTGTCAAAGTGGGAGCTTGTGTTGTATGCCATTAACGTATACAGTTTCTCTGAGGTTGATAAGTAGCTTGTTGTTTTCTGTAGCCTGGAGGGGCCACAACGCCCGACAGAATCTTAAGCAATCCAGAAAGGAGAGAGAAGAAGCAGCTCTCTGCATACAATCAGGTAACCCAAAACAGATCATATTATATTGTTTTAAGTACTCCACTTAGGGAAAATCCAGAAGTGCCCTCCTATCTTAACTGCATGTCCAGTTGATGTGCCTTTGGGGTTATTCTTCATATATTTAAGAAAGCATAAATAGATACTCAAAAACTTTTATGGTTATGTTGAAATACCTATTTGATTTTAATAGGCATCCCATGAAACGGTAATAATTAATTAATAATGTATAACGAAAGGCGTTTGAAAGTTTGGCAGCATTTGGTCCCCATGTTACAGCACAACAGTGCATATTGAGCTCCTTTTTTTCCTTTCATCTCTTTCCCAGTTAAGGCTAGAGAGGGGCTTATCCTTCTGTTTCCTCACCACTTCCTCTCTCAAATTCCCCATCTATTACAGCTCTCTCACACACCAGAAACAAGATGCCTTTTTCATACTGTCAACCTTTTCATCTGAAATGTAAATTAATTCTTACTCAGTGTGCCTTGACAGAGATCAAAGTGGGCACATTAACCTTTGCGGGCCTCCCCCCCCTCTCTTCTGAGCTACTCAATGAAGGACAGGGGGGGTGGCTAGCGGATAGTTGTGGGAGGAGTCTCGGCATTGTTTTCCATGGCTCCTGAGGGCTGCCCCGATCTGGCGCACAGAGCGTCTCAGTCGCCTGCACACCTTGCGTTAATGTCCTCCATTAAAACCTGTGTAAATAACGGCGCGGAATGGGTAAACAGGTTTTCGGGGTGTGAGAAAAAGCCCTGCTGTCGGCCCTATTTCTTTTGTAGAAGTGCACGTTGGTGTGTTTGTGTGGGCGGGAGGTCTGCGGAGAAGGCCAAACCTGACATGAGTGGGGCCTCAGCCCCCTAACGGAACACTCTAGCACGCTCATGGTTGTGTGCTCACTGCAGCTTATAGCCTTTGAGGTGGGCCGCATTTGCATTTTTTAAATAAACAGATGCCTTTCAAATGTATGAGGCTGGTGGCTCCTCAGATCTCAGCAGGTCCTGAGGGGCATGCTAACCATCGATCAGATTAGACCGTGGAAAATAGAGCCGCTCAACAATGTACTCCAACATTCTTTTCCACTGTGTGTAATTTTACAACTAAAACACAAAGCCCTTTGAATGAATACCATCTCATTCTCTGTTTAGTACCATCC
Source organism: Umbra pygmaea (assembly GCA_016801145.1). NCBI lineage: Eukaryota > Metazoa > Chordata > Actinopteri > Esociformes > Umbridae > Umbra > Umbra pygmaea. Next base: position 65,475 of record JACXGM010000389.1, on the reverse strand, counting down.
ATTAGTGCTCATGTTCAACAGTTATTGTTATGAATATAAAACACAATTTTTCTACTGATGAAAAACGTATGTACATTTTAAATCAAGACATTTTTCCATTTTGAATCCTTTGGATTAAGTATTTTGTATTCTCACCTGAAAGCCTTGTTCCCTCTAAGCTGCGCATGTTCGCATACTTCCTCCAAAAAGGCGCAGGTGACATGCCAGCCTGCGCAAGCACAATATTGAACTTCAATGATTTGTTCTTTTTTTGTTTGCTTATTTAAATATTGTGAAATTTTTTTCTTGACAAGCATTCTATTTATTGAAGGCTTCTCATTAAAGCCATGATCAGGATCAAACACCTGTTCACTGTGATGTAGTTGTCATAGAAACCCACTACATAGCCCACTACACCACGGTGGCCAGGGGTTCACAACTGGGGGGTTCACAGAATTTTTACTATAAGTGTGGACCCAGTATGGGGCAGCATAAATGGGTTAGGTGCTGCCTGAGATACGGAAGTGGAAAGTGTAGTGTTGTGTACCTTGCCACGTCGCTGCCCAGCGACTCTTTGTGTGCATATTGGGCGTCTGTGAGTTCAATCACGGAATAATTGTCGGCCAATCTTTAATCCTTCCTTGTAATGCAGCCGCAGTCGGTGGATCTTAATTGGGGATGCCGGGCTCGCATTACGTTCGGGACCAGAGTGAATGGATCTTAATTGGGGACGCCGGGCTCGCATTATGCTCGGGACCAGAGTGAATTGAACGGTGTGTAGCGCATCAAACCCATTGTGTGATACCGTTCCGTTTCCCCCATTCCGGACGGTAATGCGAGCCAATTAAGATCCACCGACTGCGGCTAGTGTATTGACAGAAGAAATCGGCCTTGAACGAGAAGTGTGATAAGAATAGGACGGCTTGGTGCCATGTGCCTGAAGGAAGCATGTGAGCACATTCTACCTTCCTGCACCTGCTGAGGGGTCGCTGACTAGGCAGGTTTAGGGGGATTGGAAAGAACCAATTAGAAGAGGATAGAATTTGCTAAAAATAAAGCAGAGTTATAGAACATGGTGCACATACGGGACATTACATGACTTCAGGGGGTTCAAAGCTGAAGTGCCCAAGTGAGCAAAGCTGACTGATATTAGTCTCATTAGTAGGGTACATAAGCTACCATGAGTGACCTAGGTTTGTTGGTCATTAACTGTGAGTTGTGTAACTTGTGTGGATTCATGCTACTATGCTCTCCTGAAGTAAGGAGCTTGCTTTTGTAGTTTTTGGCATTCACTCTCAATAAAATAAGTATTATCTTTCAACAATGCACCTGTTTTCCGCCTCCGTTTTTCTACTGCCAGCGTTACATCCATAACTGCCAATACCGTGCAGCCGTTTTCATCGTCATTCACAGCATCCACGTTGACAGGCGCAAGGGCCTGTGTGTCTCAAATGATTGCCTCGCCTGGTTCACAAATTACTTTTTGGAAAGGTTTCAGTGTGTTAAGTCAGAGGGCCTGCTGTCCGGACCTCCGGGTGTCTATATGGGGGTGCCTCGATTCTCTCTGATCAACCTCTATGCAGACGACACCATTCTATATACGTCCGGCCCGAAGTTGTACACGGTGTTAAAAAACCTCCAGAAGCGCTTCGATGATATGGAGCTAAAAGAGTCTCAATAAAGATAAATGCACACACTACATTCACATATGCACACGCAGGATTCATACATTCACACGCATGATTCATACATGCACACACGATTCATAAATACACACACAAACTTTAAAAAGCACAGAAGATTCACAAATGCACACAAAATTCACAAATGCACACAAAATTCATAAATGCACACACAATTCAGAAAGGCAAACAAAATTTACAAATGCACACAAGATTCAGAAATGCACAGGACACAATTCAGAAATGTATTTCTGATGCACACACAAATATATCTTGATTTACAAACTGCTTGCGGTCTGTGAACCTCACTGCAAACGCACAAATGCGTTTTTTTAAACAGGGAATGATCTGCAACCAATCAGATATCTCTCTTGTTTTAGCCAATCACAAGAACGCACCCTACGTGTGGGATTGTTTACTTATAAGCCAATCACATGAACGCGTTCACACAGCACCGGGAGCCGGGAGTGTTTAACTTCGATTAACATTACCGATGGAAGGACAACGTTTTTTTCTGCCTCTGCCAAGCATTTTCTGCTTAAATTTCAGCAATGAAAGACATTACATTTCATTAGACATTTTAATATTTAAGTAGATCCACTAATGTAAAGAAAAAGTTGCTGCAACATAAAATTGCACAGTCATATCTTGGGAATAATACGTTTGCAATAGGGCAGCGGTAGTGTCGCTGCCTTACGGTCGGTAGGGCGTGGGTTTGAATCCTGTCGTGTGCATTTAAAAAAAATAATAATTATAGACATTGATGTATAGACATAAGACATATTATTTTATTTACCTTTACAGACTGAAACCCATGTCTCTTACAGCTTGTTTGAACATTTACATTTAACATTTACAAACACTTATATTTTTTATGTAACACTACTTACAGTAATAATTCAAATATGATTATTACATAGAAATTATACACCAATAATCCATAACATTACTACCACCTGTCTAATATTGTGTAGGTCCCTCTTCAGCCGCCAAAACAGCAGCCCCATATGCAACAAACAAGCTGTAAAAGAGACATGGGTTTCAGTTGATTTCTCTCTGTAAAGGTAGATAAAATAATGTCTTATCCATGTCTATAATTATTATTTGTTTAAAAACGCACACGACAGGATTCGAACCAATGACCTACCGACCATTAGGCAGCGACACTACCGCTGCCCTATTCAGAACAAATCATTTCCAAAATGATTGAAAAAAGATGACTATGCAATTTTATGTTGCAGCAACTTTTTCTTTACATTAGTGAATCAACTAAATATTCAAATGTCTAATGAAATGTAATGTCTTTCATTGCTGAAATTTTTGCAGAAAATCCTTGGCAGAGGCAGAAAAAACAGTTGTCCATCCATTGGTAATGTTAATCTAAGTTAAACACTCCCAGCTCCCGGTGCTGTATGAACGCGTTCATGTGATTGGCTTATAAGTAAACAATCCCCCACAGAGGGGGCGTTCTTGTGATTGGCTAAAACAAGGGAGATATCTGATAGGCTGCAGATCATTCCCTGTTTAAAAAAACACATTTGTGTGTCGAGCCACGTCAGGGGAGTCTCAAAATTCACACACAAATGCAGTGAGGTTCACAGACCGCGAGCAGTTTGTAAATCAAGATATATTTGTGTGTGCATCAGAAATACATTTCTGAATCGTGTCCTGTGCATTTCTGAATCTTGTGTGCATTTGTAAATTTTGTTTGCCTTTCTGAATTGTGTGTGCATTTATGAATTTTGTGTGCATTTGTGAATTTTGTGTGCATTTGTGAATCTTCTGTGCATTTTAAATTTTGTGTGTGCATTTGTGAATTTTGTGCGCATTTGTGTATCCTGTGTGTGTATTTATGAATCATGTGTGTGCATGTATGAGTCATGCGTGTGCATGTATGAATCCTGTGTGTGCATATGTGAATGTAGTGTGTGCATTTATCTTTATTGAGACTCTTTTAGCTCCATACGATGACACACAACATTCCTTTTGTGTCCTCCGACTGATGCTAAACTCCAGTAAATCCAAATGCATGATCTTCAACCGGTCACATTCTGCACCTGCCTGCCCACCAAGCATCACCACTCTGGACGGGTCTGACCTGGAATATGTTAAAAATTACAAACACTATTGGTCTGGTTAGACTCCCCGCTCTCCTTCCAGACCCACATAAACCATCTCCAGTCCAAGATCAAATCTAGGATTGGCTTCCTATTCCGTAGCAAGGCCTCATTCATCTTTCCTGCCAAACATGCCGTTGTGAAAATGACCATCCTCCCAATATTTGACTTGGGTGATGTTGTCTACAGAACTGCCTCCGACAAACTCTCCTAAAGAAAATTGGATGTAGTATACCACAGCGCCATCCGTTTTGTTACCAATGCTCCATATGACACCCGTCACTGCAACCTCTATATACTAATAGGATGGCCCTCGTTACACACCCGGCGCCTGAATCACTTGTTCCATCTCATCTACAGGTCCTAATTAGGCAAAGCCCCACCTTACCCAAGCTCATTAATCTCCATAGCATCACCCACTCTCAACCTGTGCAAGTTTAGCTCTCTGATTACTACAAAAGCCTGCACCTCATTTGGCCACCTCTCCTTCCAGTTCTCTGCTGCTCATGATTTGAATGAACTACAAAGATCCCTGAAACTCGGTTCCACCGTCCCGATCGCTACTTGGTTAAAGTATTACTTTCAGATCTACTGACAGACCGCTGCACATGTTGACTCTACCCCCTCTGTTTGCCCGTTTATGCCCTAGTGCCCTCATCAAACCCTTAACGCATCTTGCACATACTCACCTGCACAGCTGTCTTTGTATAATTTGCACATTACCATTTTGTTAGCCATGCTCATTATGTTACCTACCCACTTGCTTTACCTCTTTACATTGCAAATAATCTACCTCTCTATTTTAAACCATATTTGCACTGACTGTACAGTATTATCTATTTTTTTAATCCTACTGTATTTGTGTAACTGAATACTTGAATGTTGGTACTTTGTGTGTAACTTTATGTCACCTTGTGCCTTGTCTTGGCCATGTCGCGATTGCAAATGAGATGTTGTTCTCAATCGACTAACCTGGTTAAATAAAGGTGAAATAAAAAACAAAAAAAATGCTGTCATAAAAGTCAGGTAAAAAGCTTGTTTTTTACTTAAAGGGGCAGTGTTATTATTTAATGTAGGGAAAAAAGTATTTAAAGGCAGAACGTGAAGTACATTGTCTCGGAATTCTTACAAAGTTCAAGTTTATGCTCAGAAGACCTGAAACTTGCCATATGTCCTTTAAAATGTGAGTGAACGTCGCTTGTATGTTCAAACCCTTTGCAAGTGAGTGCTTGCAAAAAACATTCTAACATTATTTTTTCTTTATTCTAAATAGCATCTGCTATTCTTTTTCTTTGTGTTACACATAATTGTGCAATTTAAACTAGGTAACACAAAGAAAAAGAATACCAGATGCTATTCTTTTTCTTTGTGTTACACATAATTGTGCAATTTAAACTAGGTATCTTATACTCATAGATGGACAAATTCATTGAATTGCTCGCTCATGTTTTGTTGGAATGCATTGATAAATGTCACAATACTGTATCCACAGCATACAGGGGCCGCCAAGTGCGTAAAGACCATGAAATCCAGAGACGCAAATCTCACCCAGGTTCTGGAGGCCACACCGACCAGCATTTTGGGTCAGTTCCTTTATCTCTACCAGTCTTATTATTTATGGAACTGATCACACTACAATAATTTAATTGCAATTGAAAGATTAACAGCTACTGGAAATCAGTGTTTAAATCAGAGTTATTCTCTGATAATCCTATGTTTGGTCAGGTGACGGGAGTCTTGGCATGAGGCAGTTTCTTTAAAAAAAATCATATTTGAACGTTTTTACTAATAGACAGCTTTTTATGGGTCATATCCCAATGTATTTATGCAGCACCAGTTGATTCATTCCGAATCCCTTTTGTTTTTCATATGTCTGAATGGCTGGCTCAGATAGCATTAGCTTAGCTAGCCAATGTTGAAGAAATCATGATTGTTTTTGTGACTGGCAAACATGAAAGTACTGTTTAACGATTCACAAAACATCTTGATACCAACCTGATGTACATTTGTAAGATATGACTTCTTAATAGAAGCATACTACTTTTGTTTCTCTCTGTTATTATTATGACAATGAATGTTCACATATCTGGTCCAATGTGGGGATTATGAAGGTCACAAGAGCACGTCAGCAAGACCAAAGTGCTGTGTGCGCATGTTTTGCAGTCATTGTGTAGATCTTTACATTCAGAGGGACTCCCGCATGGCGCTGTGGTCTAAGTCGTTGCATCAAAGATACATGGAAAAAATACAAATAAATAATAATATAAAAAAGTTGGTACATTCCTGTCACAAAATGTATCTACACGTATTTACATTTTAATAAAATAGGAAATGAGGTCCTGATAACTTGTGTCAATGTCAATATGTCCGGTAACAGGACTCTTGTGTCAGTCAGCGTGTGGTTGTATCCATAAGACAGATGATTAATGTCCAAACATTTGCCAGTCAGATGAGAGCTCTCAGTGATCTGTCTATTTGTATGTTTGTTTGTGATTTAGTGTGCCATTTTCACTGTCTCTAAAGGCTATCCGGTCAGAGCCTAGTGTGCAACCACGTCTAGTTCTTATTCAGTTCATTAGAGAAGGACCTCCGGTTGAGACACAGCCGTGGGGGTAAAGGGGCTGGCATACCAGTCACTCAACATCTACTAGGCTGATATATTTCCTATCCTGTGTAATGTACTGTTGTTTCAACAACTGGAGACCGCTCCTCCTGTAGCACTACCTCTCCCTTTTATGAATGTAATAAATATCTTTCCACCAAGATAGCGCACTTGTCTGACCGCAACCAGGGCTGTTCTCTGAACTGGTCTCCAGATGTAATCCAGTTTATGTTTACTCAGCATATGTGCAGGCCAGTCATTAAGGAAATATGTGCAAAGCAGGAGAGTGGCAGCTGAAAGGCAGTTTACATGGTGTCTGGTTAGCGCTCCTCAGAACATCCAATTTAGCTCTGACACGCTCCTCTAACACTTCCTCTTTTATTCAATCACATACAAATATCTACATTATTTTGCGTAATTAGAAAAGTTTCAGATAACATGTTCAGTATGGTTTGGAATAAAGCAAATGTGGAGGTACTTGGGCTGTATAATTACTCCTATATTAATGGAGGAGTTGAAGTCGTTATTCACTTCAACTTTTGTTGACTTTGTCGGTCAAGGGCGGCAATGTATCTCTCTAGACTCTAAGGCTAGATTTCCACATCTGAAAATGTTATGCTTGTTGTATACCCAGGCTGAGAGTTTTTTCTTCCGGGAATTATTCTTCATGTTTACAATCATATTTCTTGGTGAGAAAACTTCAAACCTCAACTTAACAATTCTGTTTAATCAGTGTTGGAATCGCTCCATATAGATTTATTTTGACATGGTCTGGCCCATTTTCTCCTTTTAAGATTTGTGTGCTTACGTGGTAATTCTCTCATTTTATAGCTCCTATTGCCTAGTGCTCACTAAGTCGGTGTTCATCTCCATACATTTTGCTTGCACCATGCTGTCCAACCTGAAGTGCATTCCACATGTTGGCCCGGTACGAAGTGTTCAATTGTGTCCATCATATGAGGTGGTAGTTTTAAAGGTTACTGTTAGACAAGAGGAAGGATAGTAATTTCTATATATGGATTCTTTTTTCTAGGCTGTACCACATCAAATCGATTGTGATGGATGATTTAGGCTCATTGCTTTAAACTCTTTTGTCACCTCTGTAGGTATGAAGGCAAACATCCTGTCGATGATCATAGAGAGAGGGTAAGTTAATATCAGACAAATTAAAATGTTTTGCATGCAGCTCTGACTTCAGCTATGTATAAATAATACTGTACTTCTACAAAGCCCCTTGAACATAGATTACTCGTTAGAGTTTTTTGTGTCCTTGAGACAAAAGACTTCTCTTGCTCCAAACTCCATCTCAGAGGAGAGACAGGGTGGTACGGAATGGGAGAATCAAAAGGCTGGAAATTCACGGCTGAGAATAAATGCTCGCCGTTCCCTGAGGTGATTTGTCTTTGCGCTTCTCTTTTTACAGATGTTAGATCCCTTTTTTAGTAAAGACCTGAGGTTCTTTCGTAGGACTTTGATATCCTGCTCGAATTCAATATGTGAAATAGAAGAGCCACTCCGTGACTTGGAGCACATCACAGTCTTTGAAGTCTGATCCAATTTTTGCTGCTCACCATTTGATGTTGAAAGGATGAAATGAGGAAAACGTACAGTTTTTGCCAGTAACTCTGCTGAGCATATGTAAGATTAAAAAAGCAAAATCCGTCGGAGGATGTACTTAGAAATGTTAAGCAGATTAATACTTTCCTATAGCTCTTTTATTCAAAGATAAAAATTAAATATCGGAGAAAATGTGTGCGCTGTTATTTTCACCCTCACAATTAAGTCAGCGTGCCACTATTTGCAGGGAGGTGGGCACAACTGAAGAAACTATGCTATTGCATTAGCATGTGATTAGCATAGCAAAACACATTAATGGCTTCGGGTAAATGTGTCTGCCAAAACAGTAAATACAAAATAAACGAGTGAAACCAGGATAAATAAGAAGCAATGAGAATGAGGAGACCAGCTGTTACTTGTCTGACTGTCTGTGTATTCTCTGTTCCCATTGACAGTTGTCTTCTGGCTGTGTTCATGTCTTTTCTTTAAAGGTTGGCCCCGACAGCCGTGATAGACAAGTGAGAGAGGACAACAGAGGCAGAGGAGACACAGTCGTGAAGCCTTGCAGGGAGACGGGCATCCTGCGAGACACACAATGTAAACAAGGTAAGCCTGCCACAGAGCTGGAGGGCTCAGGTAATTACACCAAGAGACAGGAGAAATCCTGCTTTAATGGTTCAAGTGCCGTTTTTAATACAGGTCCCCTTTTAAACTTTCATCCCTAACTATCCTTCCTGCCATTTGTTGTTGACACCAAAGGCATGGGGCATTATGGGTGATCATTTCTGTGGTATTTTAATAACCTGGGTCAGCTTATCAGAAAGGACGTGTCATCGCCAAGGTTTTTAGTAGTGGCACCAAGCACTCGAAAGCCTCATCCTCCCGCACGCAGACCTTCCATGAAGATCCCACCGACGGATCTACTAGAATCACATAGTAACAGTGACAAGAATATACACAAGCCATGATTAGTTGAACATATGTTTGCTTTTTGCCTCAGGCGCTGAATTCCATTAATTCACACTGCCTGGGAGGCTGAATGGGTGTCTGAGCAAGGGGCTTCCGATTACAACTGTCGCCCGGCCCTACCTCTAGCCTGCCCTGGTAATAGTGGCCCGGCCCTTCATTAATGTTATTAGGAATCTGAGGTGTGAAACGGAGGTGGAATACCATTTAGCAGCGCGGACGGGAGATTACCGGGATTAGACATGATAATATAACACAGACAGGGCTCTGCAGCGGGCCCAGGATTAGTGTCAGCACGCCACAGCAGGTCTGGGTTAGATAGCGGCTAATTCGCTAATGCTGGATACAGGTGACCCCCTGCTCTGAAGCTTCAGTGCCACCGACGAGGTACTTCTTGAAGAATTCATGAAGTGTGAATATGAATATGAAGTGAAATGCTGGAAGGAATGGGTAGTTCTGTTTAATTTAATTCATTGAAATTTGCATTTCAAGTGTTTGCCCTGCTGTAGTTCCCTGCTTTACTCCGAAGAAAAAGAGTTAAGCGGAGCCATTGTAAACTGGAAAAGTGTTTGGGGAAATATTTATTATAACTACCTCTGTCCTTTAATGAGGTTTGAAATTATCTTTTCCTGAGAGCAGGAAAACTGGATTTAGGATTTGGAGCTCAGCCAGAGGCTTTCTTAATGCTTAGCTTGTGCCGTGTGCAGAACACACTGACAGATGTTCAGGTATTCATCATCCTTTTCCTGCCAATGTATGTTCTGAGGTCTGCTTGTGGCTCCAGTTGCGTTCAGGAAACCATATTTGAATATGTTGTCGGGAGGCCGTAGTGGCTCTCACACCAAGGGCACACTTTGATCCCCGCAGATCTGAGGCCTTTTTCTGTCCTGAGGTTGAGCATGTCATGGAAGCCTGGTTCTGCCAGATGTTTGGAGACCAGGCTTCTTCCTGTGTCTGATCCTGCTGTCGCCCCTGGTGATGGCTCATATGCTAGGGCTGAACCTGGAGTGTTTCAGGACACCAACGGAGAAAGACCAAAATTAGCCCAGGAAACTCAAATCAGCTTTGGGTTTGGCCAAAACGACTGTGGCACAACCCGGAAACTCTCCTCAAATTTGATGGACTAAGTCCATTCTAAATTATTTGACTGAACCCAGCTGCGCTGTCTAGGCCAGGCCCCCCTCTGCTTCGAAAACAAAAAAGCGAGACAGGAGGAGATTACCACCAGTTTAAACTATGTCTGTTTCAGTGTATGTTCAACACAGGGATAAGATACTATCCTCCAGCTTGAGCCAGATACCTACAGTGCTCTCTTTTATGGTGGGAAACAGAAGAAAAAAAAACCGTTCCTCTCATGTCTTAATTGTCAACTTTTTTGCAGCATTTTGTCACTGAGAAAGTATCAGCGAGGCGCACCCAAAGAGCATTCGTGTAAACAGAACACTTACAGTATGTAACATCTCTCTACCTGTTTCACTGGCCTGAATATTAATACAGTAGTTCAAAATGACTCACGAAGACGCTCGACGGCGGCGATATGATCTGAGTGCTGTTTACGCTCGGCACTGTGGTAAACAGGATGGGCTGAGGATCAGTCAGAGGCTGACTTTATGGTTGATGAAAGCTGAGCTACTTATGTTAACAGGCTTTTTGAAGATGATACCGCGGGTAAACATACATGTCAGGAGTGAGACAGTGATAAAGACGAGTCACAACACACAGACCAATTACGGCTGTGTCTAGAAGACTCTTAACCGAGGCTTTTGAAGATGACGGAAATAGACAAGGGGAAGAAAAAGCCTCTCAGGACCTTTCAGGTTTTCTAACAATTATTTATTGGTTATAGTTTAGAGCCTCAACACTTTTTGGCATACTAGTCTTTGTGCGTAGACTTTGGCACCCTGAGCTGTGCCGCAGCTGAGCGTGGTCAATGGAAAAGCATCTAGGAGGGGATGACGGTATTCCCCCGTGGCAATGTGCTGATCCATCCCACTTTCCCACCATGCAAGTTGCTCATTACCAACAACTCTGACACCACTTACCGCACGTCCTCCCCCTCGCTGTGCATCCACCACTCCCCGCTCCCTCAGCCCTGCCTCAGCCCTCACCACTGCCATGAAATCCACATACATGTGCAAGACAAACGATCCAGCCTCTCTGTGTCCTCCAGACAAATACTCGCCCGCCCTCTCGCTGTGTCTCCGCCTGATTTATCTGTCTCCACACACTGAGGCTTATCCGGATGCTGAATGCATTCCTCCAGTTTTTAGCAAATTACCAGGGAGTTGCAGAGGTAGCCCAGATTTGAGGATAGGAAGGCTCAACTTAACGGCAGGAAGGTGGACACCTGTCTGCCGCTACCTACCACAATCCTCTTAATGTCAATGAGAGTAGTTAACAGGATGTACTTCCAAACTACTCATCATCACAATTTCTACAGAATAATCTCTTCAAACGCACCTGTAGTTTATCCCGGTATACGATTAAATAGAACATATTTTTGTAGAAATTGCTTGGGTTATTCTGAACATTTTCCTGCAGACAACTTTTAAGATATTAAGTTTGTTAAGTTGTTGTTCTTTAGTTTTACAGTACGTCTTTAGAAGTAATAAAAAAAATATATTACTGAATATAGTATTTAAAATATGTATTTTTTTAATAACATTTTATCAAGTGCAGCAGTACCAATGGGCTTGAGGGAATCAAAGATTGGAAAATGTCTACTTTTAGACATACCTGCCATGATGTTCTACATCTGACATACAGCTCACTGAACCAGGATGTTAATGGGACCAACGTGCTTGGAGGAGAACTCTTTTCGAGATAACAACCACAAGGAGTTTGCAGGCACCAGTTTTACTGTCAGTACAACCTGCTGGATCACAACCGACTCTGACGCACCCTGATGATGAACCCGGTTAATATTTGCACCTCTACTGTCGTGCCACTGAACACAGTACAGTTAAATGACTTGGTTAATCACTTTGTGGTATGGTTTACCACTGTCTCTGTAACTTCCCCTCTAACATACCAACATGCATTCATTGCTCGACCCATGGGCTCACACCGACGCGTCATACGTACATCTGACAAAAGGTTGACGTTCAAAACACTCAGAGGGATTTTCCCAGCACTTGTAGGGTTCTTTAAGAGTCAAGCCCCAAATCTGCCGTCAGTGGAAATGATTGATTTCAGTGTGAAAAATTGGTTGTAAGTAACAACATCCTCTGCCTGCATTAGTGAAAAACAGATGCAGGAACTGCCCTTTGGAGCATTGTCTGGAGGACCTTGTGAATTTCCGAGTGTGCCTTATAATTCAAAGCACATGGGTTACCATTTAGGCATTGTGTCCCAAATGAAGACATTGGTAATAAATCACAGGAGTCTTGAAAAGCTCTGGAACTCCTCTTGAAGTTTGTCTAGAGCTAACTATCTATTCAGGGAACTTTCTGTTAGCAATAAAGGGTGTGTGCGTGCGTGTGTACAAGGGGGTTTTGGGGGAAAGTGAGGAGTCTGTGCTGCACATGCCTCATTTCGACATCAAAGGATCAACTGATGATTTTTCCTTATAATCCAGGCCTCTCTGTGCTTCCTCCATCTGAATAAACAAAGCCCAAGTGGTTCATTTGTGGTCTGGGAGATGTCAGGTGATCTCAGCACGTGATCCAAGAAGCAAATTGATTGTTTTAAAATCGCTTTTTTATTTATTTCATTTCATTCATGTCGTTTCTGACGAGCAGTCACATGTTTAATTTGAAATTGGTATTTATAAATGTATTTTGTACCTCAGAATGAGTAAATGCCTTTTTATCTGGAGATCTTTTTTTCTGATCTGGAAAATCAATAATGTATGATTTGCAGTGCTTCTTTACTGTCTGTTGACCGTTACTCCTCCCCGCCAGAAAATCAGACTCCACCCACGATCATTAGCAGCTGTGGTGTGAGCCACTGCCTGACCTCTTCCCAGACCTACCTGACTTCCAAAAGGCTCTCCTGCCAGAAGCTGTTTGGCAGCCTCAGCGCCTGTACGATATCTGTGTGAACAGCACTTCTCTGGGGCCGACCTGGATCAAATGGCAGTGATTTCCTAAACAGAGGCGGAAATAGGAATCCTGACCCCTCCTCTGATCTGCTACACACTTTAATGGCTGGAGGTCAGGCTGGATAAATGGGGCTGCTGAAACTGGGAGTTGTCTGTCTCCTAGACATCAGAGACAAACTGGGATCCAATGCGTTCACTTAGGATGTGGAGGCTCTAAAGTGAATAGAGAAAATCTCACCCCAAACATGAATCTCCTCATATCAGGCGTGTAATGCTTTTATGAATCAGCGCTTTGCCATAAAAATATATGATGCCGTTGTTTTTTGTTTCCAAAATACATTTTACTGTAATATCAATATTGCATGTCTGCTAGCAAGCAAACGAACATGTCCTAAACATAACTACCAGTACTTTTTTATTAAATTTTTATAACTACATCTTTCATTCCAGTGAAAAAACAGTGAATGCTGCTACTTTGTTACATTACTGTGCAGTAAGATTACATTATTAAACTTTTTCAAGGTTGCCCGGATTTATTCTTCCTGATTGAGTTGCTTTGATGCTGCTTCAGGGGATTGGAAATTTACTAATCAAGCCCATTTCAGACGTCATTAGCATAAAACAATGTCCCACATATTTTTGTAGAAACCTTTGCTGCAAATTACAAACCATTACTGAAATAGGTTGTTTTCTAATATTTCCGTAAAGTTATCATACAGCTATATCTAAAACAGACTATGTTGTTTGTTTATTTAGCAGGCACTTTCCTATCAACAGGCGGTAAATTGATGTATCCCCCCTCCCCATGTGATTGAAAGCGCAAACCAGAAACTGATAGCACCTTGCTCTGACCAACTGATCTATTGGTTTTAGATACATTGCTGTAATTATATTATTCATTTACTGCTGACAAATGCTAATCTACCTTCAAAATTTGAATTAAAAGGACAACCGTTTTCAACACAATTAGCACAGGGTTTTGTTTTCAATTAACATGCTGGTTCTATCCACTATTCCCTGATCAACTACATTACAAAGAAAGTATGGTCTGACACTTTGGAACCAGAAATTTTTCTGACTGCTCACTGATAAATAAAATATCCACATTAGAAGTGCAGACATAAAGAAATGACAGCATCTCCATGGGCATTTTCAAAGTTGTGTGAATTTAGTAAATCTACGCTGGTTTGAATAACATCAAGAACGCAGAAGCATCAGAGGGAAAAAAACTCTTGAGCTTTGATGTGTAGGATTGAGATGTGATGAGGTCTGTTCAAAGTGCGTACAAAGTAGTGCTAAGCTGGAAAAAGTAAATGCAGCTTTAGTCAAGGTTGGGAAGCTGTAGGAACAGGACATGATGAAGGAAGGTATGTCCTGTCTCACCCGAAACCAAGGGTAGAAGATGAAACACTATCTGGCATTAAAAATAGATGCTTCGTTGTAAAGGTGTCTGAGTTTTAAACACACTTTTGTAACTCATAAATCTTGAAAGTTCAATGTACAATTGTAAAAAAAAAGAAAAGGGTCTTATGTTTGACTAATCAGGTGATCGTGTCAGCCTGATCATTATCTACAGTAGAAGCCTACTATGCTGTATAACAATCTATGGCACTAGAAGATATGAACGGTTACAAACACGTGGCATTAAACATTAAAAGAACATGATTTTGGCAATGGTACATTGCTCTGTTCCAAGAAGTAGATCTGAGTTTCAGTTACTTCCACTGGAACCACATTGCCTCAGTTAGCTCTGAGATCTTGGCTTTGGTCTTGAGGGGATGAAACCCTATTGACATAACTGTGGGAGAATTTGTTTTTCACCGCCACATCTCTAAACAGATTTTATGTTGTTTTTTTTCGTACCATGATGGTTTGTGATGAGATTTATTACCTCATTGTATTTTGTGCACTCTGACTGCCTCTCGGTTTGTAGCGGCGGTCCACTGGGGCTGTTACAGCACCCTATGTCGGTGTGGGAGTATTTTCATTTGGGTTTTCTGTGAGGGGATCCCCGTGGGAGCCAAGTCTCCTAGTGGTTTGTCTCTGTTGCAGGTCCAGTGCTCAAGCTGCATCGACGAACCCATCGCCGTCGGGGCCAGCAGCCCAAACTACTGAACAGCCCCGAAGACAGCCTCTACTACAACCAGCTGAATGTGAGTTCAAAGTGGCGATAAAGCCCTTTGTCTGACTTTAGTTCCAGATGATAATACAATTAAATCTACCTGTGCCAGACCCTGGAGCCCCACCCCCACACTTCTTTGCCTCTTGTCTTGAACATGTGCTTATGCTCTTTATCTGTTGCTTTCATGTCAGGATGTCTGCCTTCACGGTGAATAATTGATGTGGTTTATCAAAGCTGAGCAAGATGCATGCTTCATCAGGCTCACTTGAGCCCTTTGATCAAAAAAAATTATGCTGTGACTTCTGATATTATCAGCATCTGCTCGCATTCAACACAAAATCACTTTGAATTAAAAATTAATGACTCTCTGCTCATCTTTTGACTGTGTGCTCTTGGCCCTTTCCACAGAGAACTCTGGATTATCAGGGGAGCAAGAGGAAGCCGAGAAAACTTGGGTAAATAACTGCTTTCCTACTTACAGCAACTCTAAACAGAGCAGGCCCTTTGTGGAATAGGAGAATCCAGACATGGATTTTGTTTTCCTATCATGTAAATAGAGTGCTGAAAATAACAGAGCTTTTTATGAGATCCTTTGCGTCATTAGAGAGGGCTACAAATGAATACTTAGTCAGCTTCCTCTTTTTTAATGCTCTGACTTGTGTACTTAAAAGCCTGGTGTTCAGTTTACCCGGTCAATCTGTGCTAAAAATAGGCTTCCCCCTTATCTTTTTGAGATATTCTCGCTTTAGTTAATGGAATTAAACGTTTTTTAATGAAATGGTTTGTGTTTTTAAAGAGCAGACTAACCTTTCCCTCTCAAATTCTTTCTGTCTTAAACATCACAGACAAATCAAAGTCCTGGATGAAGAAGATGAGTACTACAAATTACTGTCAGTGGTGGAGTCAATCCCTGAGGAAGACTACTCAGCAGAGCCCCCTCCCACCCGGTCAAGAGGGCCCCTTTGTCAGAGCTGAACCTTACAACCACTGTCAACTGGTAAGAGTGAGCGGGCACCAGCCAAACCCACTGAAGGAACATTTCAAGTTGTAGTGGTGTATCAGAAAAGACAAGGAAAATGTATTAGTTTAAAAGAATCACTAATGATGCTCCAAATATGTGTATAGTTGGATGAAAACCAACTCAGCTATCAGGGTTCTACTCTTTAAAATTATCCCGCATTCATGTTTTACATTAGCTGTTTATTGTTCTATGCCACCTCCCCCACACCTCTCAATTCAAGCAGATAGGCTGCAGTAATGTAGGGATTAGTTATGGTGTCGTTTATTTCTCTTCAGGCTTGTTTTTTTATCTGGTTCACACAAGAGACACGCAAGAAGAAATATTTGTCTTTGGAAATCATGACAAATGGTACAGATGTTTCATCAATAAATGAAAAGTCCATGACAATACATGATTGTGTATAACACCCTGCAATTTATTATTAGAGGAAAGGACAACTTCTGTTATAGTACACATTTTTATTAAACATACAAATTAAAAAGAGACAATTATTTTAAAAAAAGGTGTGTACTTTAAAGAAATATGTTTACAATTATTTGTAAAGAAAATCGGAAAGACAAAAAGTGAAACTGAGGAATAGACTGGTGACATTTTGATAATTTTGTGGCTAAGAATCTTTTGAATTCTTTCTGAATGTAGGGTGTTTGCCAAGTGAACCTCTTTTCAAAACATCAGAATACATGTATTGGCCAAAATTCTACTATTAGAGAGACTGGAGGAGCACAAAAGCAAATAAAACACAAAGTATATATACATCCTTTTCCTACATAGGAGTGAATTTGGTGCTAATTTATAAATTAATACATTAATTAAAGGTATTAAAAACATACTTTTTTCTAAACATGTATATTCAGATTATTGCATTTATATCGTGCATCACTATGAGATGTTGTAGTGTAGTTTTCAATCCACAAAACTTATGAATAAGTTGAAAACATGTGCACCAGCTTCTTGCTATCAAGGGGGGTCCGCGTGCATTGAAGGACAGTCTACGTCACCGTGGTCATGGGTTCAAGCCTGACTATGGGGTCTTTGACTTTCCCCAGGCCTCCTGCATGAGGCAGAACGAATTGGCATAGCGCTGCCCAGGATTTGGGTTAGATAAATCTGATTATCTATCCAACCATGTCGCTCCAGCGACTCCATGTGTTCAGATCGGGCACCTGTAAATACAATCGCGGAAGAATAGTCAGTGAACGTAATCATCCGGTGCATGATCTGACAACAGGCCTACAGGATGTACCTCAAAGTCACAAATCAATGCATACATATTGTAAATAACTGTATTTTCATTGTTTTCATGATGGAACCCAGCAACAGCTAACATGAGCAATCCCACATTTTACAACAGATTTTTTTGTTATTAGACAAAGACCCAGGCTGCTTTTCATAACTAAAGTGTTTTGTTGACCAACGCTGGTCTGAATCTCTTAAGTCTGACATTCATGAAAGATAGCATGATAGCTAATGGTGTACCTGAGCCAGCCAGTCAAATTTCTTAATTTACACATATTAGCACATACGATGTTAACTATGTTTCATTTCAGCACATGACATGCAGTATAACAGGTAACACTAAAAACGTGCAAGCTAATTAGCTAACTAGATGTTGCAGAGTTAGCTAACAGGTTCTTAAACATATTCCCCTCCCACAAGCTGCTGCTATACTGTATATATGCAGTTGATCAAAAGGAGCTGTTGTTGAGAAAACGACTGATAAAAAGAAAATCAGACTGATATTCAATAACGTTGGGAGAGAATGATTAAACCTTATGAAGCAATTGGTTTGTATAACCAAGAGTTAGCCTCCCCTCAATTGGTGTGTATAACCAAGAGTTAGCCTCCCCTATTTCTGCCACATGAAGCAGAGCGAATTGTCCCAGCGCTGCCCAGGATAAGGGATAGATAAGTTGGATTAATAAAACTTGCTGCGTTGCTCTCCAGAGACTACCAGTGAATTCAATCAAGTATCGTTGGTGAGTGTAGTCCTTCCACGCATGAGCTGACTGAAGTTGTCCGTGTTGGACGAGGAGTGTGTTAAGAATAGGACGGCTCTGCGATTGTGGTTGAAGAACCCATGTGAGTGCACTTCACCCTCTCATCCAAGGTGTTGCAGAGCTGCTGACAAGGCAGGTTTATGGGGAACTGGACATCACCAATTGGGAGGGGAGAATAAATATTTCTTAAACTTTCATCAACAACTTGTGTGTATAAAATTCAGCTTGAGCAACACAGTGACAAGATATTTTCTTTAGACCTCAGGAAGCAGTAAGAATCTGTGTCACGTTACCTGGTGACAGAGTTATGTTTTTTGTGGATCTGGTGAATTGCTTTTCCTCATTGTCCTGCTGGATGATCCAACAATGACCCAGTTGATCCTGCTGCAAAGGCAGCCAGGTTTTGGTCTAACATCTCCTCACTAGACAGACTCCATGATGTCATGTATACTAACCAGATTCCCAGGGCATTAGGAAGCCTGCAACATCAATCTCAATTATCCATCGCCATACTTAAACCTTTTTTTATGCCCATTTTTGTCCACTCCCAATTCCCACAAACCCTGCCGTGTCGGCAGCTCCGCAACAGATGCAAGGTAGTGAGGGCCACTCACACGGTTCATTCAACTACATGTCGTTAAGCTGGCCGATTCTTTTTCACACTGCTCATCCAACATGGAAACCTTTAGTCAGCTCATATACGGGATGATTACGCTCACCAACTATACTTCCGTGATTTCGCGATACAGGCGCCAAATTGGCACACAGCGAGTTACTGGAGAGCGACGTGGCAAGGTAGTTGATTCGGCTTATCTATCCCAAATTCCGGGCAATGCAATGCTGATTTGCGCTGCCTCGTGCTGGAGGTCCGGGGAAAGCCCAAGAACCCATAGTTAGGCTCGAACCACTGACTATCATGACTTATCAACACTGTCCTGCAATGCAGCGACTTAGCCCATTACGCCATGCAGACCCCTGCAATCTATACCCATACTTCACAGTGGGCAGCTACATTATTTGGTCTTTTTACCCCAAACACATCTCTGCTATTAGTGGTCAAAAAGCTATTTTATCATCTGACCATAGACCCTAGTGTCAAAGTTTTAGGGAGGTTTGCTATACAACTTCTCTGTAAAATCCTCCAAGCAGGAGTGATAGAGGAGAGTTACATGTTTCCTTTACCTTCTGTTAAGGCGTTTTTTGTAGAAAAACAATGATATTCCTCTCACATGTACAGACGTAAGGCGTACATGTTAAACATGCAATGTGAATAGAATCAGATGGCTGGCGACACATATTTAGAGGAATCGTGTGATCTATCTTCAACCATCCTGCATCTGAGAGTGATTGCCTACAAGATGAGGCTTACAGAGGAGCTGGTCATGACAAATAGGGTGGGGAGAAAAATGTTTAAACAGTAATCTGACAGATATAGCCCAATGAACTCATTATAATAGAGTAGAAAAATTGGTTAGAAACATACTTAACATGCCAGTTTGGTGTAGTGATCTAGACTACTGACTCTGGACAGGCATTCTCCCTGTGATGGGTGTTCAGACCAAAGCCCCCAGGCTCGTCCAATGTTTGGGCCCTCCCACTCTGTCTCCGCCTTCATGCCTCCCTAAACTCTGCTTTCTAAATGTTTTGTCTTAAAAAATTTGATAATAAAAAATAAAAAAAATACATATATTTTTCCTCTCAAAAAAATACATATATATAAACATTAAATATTCAGTGAAGAAAGTATGTTAGTTTAAACAGAATGAAAGCAGAATTTTGATACATACAGATACCGATTTCTGTTCCACGGCTCCTGCCTAGCCTCAAAGTCACATGGATCAGTGCGTATGAGGGCACGCTCTCTCACTTCATCATCTCAGGTAACTTTTGCCATCACCAGAGCGTAATGAGACCAGGATAATGCTGTCAGTGATGATGAGACCTGGCCAATCAGTTTAATCCTTGGGGCTTCCCAGGCACTCAGCGGCAGAGACTGTGGTCATCAGTCGACCTCTGCGCCACCTGGGTGAGACGCCACTCAGCATTCACTCCAAAAATAAACGACTTGCCCTGAGATTTAAAATTGCTAGTTTAAACGGATAAAGGTATCCTCTGAATATTACATGTTGTAATTTAGTTTTTATTGAGTAAATATTTAAATAATCCTAATTAAATATTATACCTTTTCTAGTCAGATATTGCATTCTAGAATCTCCAATAGCAGACACTTGTCCCAAGACACAGTACCCAAAGTATAGGAATTTCCTTTTAAGATTTGTCGGAAATGCGGGGCTGGCAAGTTGATTTGTAGTGCTTTTTTCCAATTTGCATATCATTTACTGCATCTCCTTTTGTTGACACCCCAGGGCTCTAGCCGAGATTTTGATCTTAATAGGAAGAGTAGGGTGGTATGACTGAAGATCCCTTCCTCCTTCAACTCGGCAGGGGAAAACATTAGACTGCCTAGATAGCAGGACCAGCCACAGTATGTCCAGGGTTTGTCTGGCTCCTTTGGTTTGTAGAAGCGCAGGGTCATAATTAGAGAAGACAACTACTTACTGGACGTTCAGGATGAGGTGGAGCTGCTCTCAGCTCTTGTGAGATTCCTAAACCTAAGCTTGCATGTCATATTTTTTTGTGTCACATTGTGATACACGGTGGACTTATATGTTATAGTATTTATATTAATATTTGTTTAAATAGTGAATGGCTACGGTTTTGGTGGTTAATATGTTTGAGTCCTGATTTAACTTGTTTGTGAAGAGCGCTACAGTTGTTTAAGGTTGATATGAAATCTGCTTTGTTAAACAAATGTCAAAGCTCAAAGAACATGTTTTGTTCAATTTGTAAACCACTTCTACCAGAGAAGATTAGAAATTAGATGCTCTTTGAGATAACTTTGAAATGCTCTTTTGAGAAACTTTAGCTGAATAGAAATGAAACTTAGGGATTGTATAATAGTTATATCGAGACTCACACATACAGTGACAATAAACTGGCATTATAAACTTAAAAAAAAAAACGATATACACCAAAGGCATCTTTATAACGCTGGACTGTGCGGAATTCATATGGAATATCATTATTTCCATGCATCAGTATAATGGGGCATTGAGTGAGTTCAAACGTACTTCACCTCCGGTTGTACTGCGGCAGAACCAGTAGTAATTAGAATACTGGTTGTGCATTATTCCCTTACTGGGGGTATTTGGTTCCTCTGAAGAACAGGCTGAAATAGGTCACCACAGCACCCTGTAGTGAGTCTTAAAAGTACACTGAATCAATTAAGTGTGATCATGCTCCCTTGATTATTTCGGCCCTGTTTTACCATGGAGAGGAATTTCAAATAGGCTTACTAGTTTTAATAAGAAGGTTGGACTGTGGTGACATATGGTGCTGTAAGTGGGTGTTTCTTTCCCTCTTCCTCTCTGCCAAATTAAGTCCCAGGCTGATTGCCTGCCAGAGTATGTGAGAGGAGGTGAGCCGTGGATGGAACAACATTGGGTACTTGATTATGTATCATATGGTAAACAATGTTACAATTTGTTTTTATCTTAAAATATCTTCCATGTTGTGGGTGGGTAAAGTCACCATGGTGGTGTTGAACGGACAGGTGGACACCAACCAGAAGAAGCAGTGCTGAGTGTTTGTTTCAGGTGAAGCATTAAGGCCAGCCACCTGTTTTGTTTAATACATCTTCATAAACCCTAGCTCTCTCTTGTTTTCCCCTCATTAAATCTGTCTGCATCTGGTACAACAGAGGAGTCATTTAATGTGGTTACCGTTACCACTGATGTTATTCTTGCCATTTTAACTATTGGCTTCATATACTGTTTTCATTAAACCTACAGAAAGCCTAAACACATTCGTGTAAACCCAATTTTTTTCTGATATCTCGAGCAACAGCCTTTAGAAATTATGAAAAGCTTTTATTTTCCACAGAAGCGCATTTACCTTTTCACCTAATAGTGATGACTTACTTCAAAGAGTGAGCACGATTAGGCCAACATTGTCCTGTTTCTATATCCTTTGAGTTCAAAGGAAGAGTTTTTGAATATGAATGTTTCTTGAGAAGCCTTTTCAGACGCACTGTTTTAATGTAGTTTGTGTGCTTTTGATATACAGATGTTTAGCTTGGCATTAAATAATTTCAGCCGAGACCATACTACCCTACTTAGACATATGGTAATATTGCATATATATCTGAAGCAAGGCTCATGGCGGGACTTTTTTCTTATTTAACTGTATTTTGTGTGCGTGTTTTCCAGTGATATTGTTTTTTCTTTTTAATTCGGAGAGTGTGGCTGAACAGGTGCGCTAAACTCTTCACAAGCCTAACGCTGCGATGCTCTTAGCAAGCTAATGATCGATGCCAAAGAAATGGACAGGCATGAACGTCAGACGGGTTTTAGATGTGTTGAGGGTTCTGTGCAAAAGAACGTTCCCTAAAGAGTGCATTAATAAAGAAACTAGTCGCACAGGGAAGAGGGGAGAGAGAGTGCAAAGAGGGGATCGTGGAAGGAGATAAAAGACTCTGTTGAGTACGCACATCAAAGGCCTCTTAATAACAAGGGATGCCATTAGGGTTACACTAGCTTTTGTTTCAGCTTCCTCACACCTGCAATTTGTTGGGGGCATTCTATGCCATTGAGTTGCCCACATTTGCATGAATAGGAAATGTATGCATGATGGGATAGAGAGGACCTTTCCTTGAAAGTTTTTCCCCTGTAATTTGGGTAGCTAATGAACAGTTTTCCTCAGAAGATTTTTATTTGAGGAACGAGCAATCAACCCTCAGGTTACTTACCCGTGCAATAACACATTGAGCCGGCGAAATGGAGTAGGCACAAAACAGAGCCGCGTGCATTATCCCGCATCGTACGAAATGTGTTTGCCCGAAAAGTTTTTGTGCCTCTGGTGTTGGAGTAAGGTTTGACCAATCAGAGCATGAAATTGCGATTAGCCTCTCTCTGTTTGCGGACCGAACGGGGTGCTAGCAGAATTGGCATGGCCAAAGGTGTAACCTGTTTTGCTTTGCCTCGGTACTGCTCACCCAGATGGCAGGACCAGCTGCCACAAAGTAAATGCTGAGTGAGTAACAGTGTGAGAATCACTGTGGCCTTGTTGTAGTTTGGGAGGCAAAATATAGAAATCTGTCTGCTACAGCCTGGAGGACAGGATAATATCACCTAGTGATTCATGAAATAACCAAATTTACTGTCGAACACTGTCCTATAACATGAAGCCAAGACATCACTTCTTAGATTTGTTTTGTTTTTAAGAATACAAGTTTTTTATATCTTCTCATTTCTGAGCAGAGAGAACTTGCATGCAGTTGATAATTCTGCAATAAGGGATTTTGTCCCTGCCTGGCATCTCCCACAGCTTAATTACTTGATATGATGTCTGTTTCTCTTCTTTCCTGGAGGAGCAGCCTTTTACCCTGAGAGTTATTGTGGGAGGGCTGGATTACAACACACAGGGTGGGCTGGGAGAAGGTGAAATGACCGTTCCCGCCTTTTGTGACCTCAGGCAAGCCTGCAAATTACCACGGCTTTGCTGTTGAATATGCCCTGGTCCTTTGCTTCATAGGTTTGGGGAGAGAAGGATAAAAGTTGTATCGCATTGCAGGGAAAAATCTAGAAAATTAGTGAGACCAAAGTTGGAGCTCTTGTATGTTGGGGGCTGTGAACAATGGCAGCTTTCTGTCAGAGAGCAACTTCAAAGGTCTGCTGAGTGACTGCTCTGAGTTACACTTTGTTGTAGATCACTGAGGAAATTCACAGATGTTTTCTCATACGAGACACCATTATATCGGCTCAAGTACCCAGTAGCCTAGAGCACCTCTCTTGCTCTACCCCCCTCTCTCTCTCGCCCCCTCCCGCCCTTCCTCTCTCATGTGTCTTGTGTGAGAGACAGATGTGGAACCTGTTTTCTCTCCAACTGTCCAGAGAATATGAAAAGTTAAAATGGGGTTCATGTTGTGGCATCCCCCCTCAACCTGCTTAAAGCTGCAGTTCTCACTGTCAATGTACTCAACATTAACCTTGGCCTTCTCGTCATCACAGGCTGTTTTAGGGGGAACTAGTGTTGCTGAAATGTGAAACATGCCAGTCAAACAGCTCTTATGTAGATAGAATAAGCTATTCAGCCTAACTGTATATAAATCATGCAAATGGAAGGAATGACGTAATGTAAACTAAAATTTGAAAATGTGTTTGTTTCTTTTGCAGATTGGCTTCTTTGACCCTGAACTCAACCAAAGATTTTTTTTGTCAGACTTATAGTCCACATTATATTGTATTTATTAGGTTTATTATTTATTTTCCTGTAATTTATTCAAATCTTGTATTTTGTGAGTTAAAAGTTATTAACTTATTAGCAACATTATTTGTCCAACCAAGGTGACTGAGAAGATGATCTTCAATAGTCTTCATTGATGTCACTTATCCACCAACATGCTACTGATGCTAAATTGTTTAGGTTATGTGGCCTTTGGTGGAATGGGTTGATTTTCTGTGTTGTTTTTTTAATCCATGTATTATGCTCTTGAATATAATGTTGAATAGTCGTTTTTATATAAAGTTCTAAGAGTAATAGCCAGTAGTAAACAGGTTGGCATTTCTTTATCAAACTCACAACATACTGATTGTATCATTCTCCTGTTTTTACTCTTTCTTTGTATAAACATTGTTTTTTACGATTCTAATAAAGCATGTCAAATGAAACATGAACAACACAAAGCTTTGACTGTTGTTTGAGCAGCCTGTAGACCTGCTACAGTACAGGTCACATGTATAGTACTGCATGCACTCATAGTATTAGCCGGTTTCAACACTCAAAAATATCAAACTATAATCTTTGGTTACACTTTATTTGGAGAGTCCGAAATTCCATCTGTAGGTGCTCTACAGATAGTTTGTTGATAGTTTGTTGATGATATGACTATCTGTTGATAATCAACTAATTGTGTAGTTTAAGGGTAGGGGTAAGTTTAGAATATGTTTTACATTAATGGTTAAGGTTAGGCTTAACATTAGGGTAAGCTTTATGGTTAGGATTAGGGTTAGTAGATAGTTTGTTCAAATGTTGTTGATAGTCTGCAGATAATCTGTAGAGCATCTACAGATACACTTATTGGACTCTCAAAATATAGTGTTACCTAATCTTTTAAAATAATTGGCAGGATCAATATACATTAGGCTATGGTCATAAAAACAATAATGCATAGCTCTTCCTCAAGCCATGTTCTAATTTATCCTGGCAAACACAATTCACATGTCATTCCTTGTTGTACAGTACATCATATAGCTCAGTGGATTAGTAGTGAGATTATTCGGTTGGATGTACACAACATGTATTATGCATCAATAATATGCATAGGACATTAGTTCGTTATTGTCAAGTTGTATTAATGTGTCTCCTTTGACCATCGGTGTAAATAATCTAGTCGCAGGCCAAAACTAGATTCAGTTGCTGGTCCACTCTTGTAATCAGGTAACCTATCGCTTTCCAGAGAATCCGCGTTGCTTCGCAGCCCAGCAGGACTCCCCCTTTCCCCATGGCTGTGTGTGTGTAGAGCCGTGGGAGAGGAGCGAGAACATTAATCCCTTCAAAGGAACAGATCTAATTCAAAATCAGCCCCTCCAAAGTATTTCAGAGGACAGTGATTGTTTCTGCAGGGATGCCTGGTGATAAAGATCAATGCGTTGATCTAGAATCAAACTTCCAGTGCTTTACAGTTGAAGTTGACTACATCTAGTAGTTTTACAAAACAGTAAAAAAACAAAACAGGTTTTGGTTTGTGACTAATTGGGATATTAGATACTATTAGAAAATATATGACAAAATAAAAAGAGTATATTTCTGTTTAATTTAGGTCAAGGAAACTTCATTACACTTTCTGTTTCCAACTCAAAGCGCAACGAGTTCTTCTGCTTGGCCACTTGTATAAAAGCCCAACAAGCTCAAGGCGGAGATGCGGGCGGGAGGCTACGAAATTGTTTCCACTTTCTTACGGATGTGAACTCCTCCTACCCAGCCCTCTGCATTGGCTTATGTTTTTAGAAGTCCTGTTTGTCACTTTTGACACCTATATCGATGAAGGGCTATCTAAGGGAGAGGCTTGTTTTGCTTCTGTCAATCTTTTTATCAGTATATTTATCCTAATCCATTAGCAAACAAATGTAGCAATGCGCAAAAAAGGGAGCCAATGACACTAATTAAAGGCTTTTGGTGTTAAATATTAAATAAAATCGAAAGTAGTGCTGATATTGATAATTCCATGCCTGTCAATGTACAATGTGTAAAACGAAATCTTGTACAAAGGCCTGTACTACATAAGCCAGGTGCATGTTTGATAATCAGCATTTAGTTGCATGCAAACAAGTTATCAACACAATTGCTTGTTATAATGAAACGATGATTTTATGTATTATTTAAAGACGTTAGGAATGCTTACCAATCGACATGAACTTTGTGTTGAGTCACTTGCTTTGGTCTCATTAGCTAGGCTACTCCTCTTGAACTTATCAAACAGCTATGCACCAGGAGATCTCGAGAGATAACAATGTGACATTGTCACATAGGGTTCTGCTACAAATCCTTAATTACAAAAAGAGGATCAGATGACTACAACATCCAATACCAGGGTCTCCAGGCGGCACGGGGGTCTTTGATCAAGAAAATCCAATTATTTGTGTATATACATTTCCCACATAGTGATTACTTCATTAATTGTCCCGCCTTTATCTCCTCCCTTCCCATCCCCCCTAATAATCAGCTCTTTTATCCAGACCAACAAACACACCATAGGAGCTTTGTGGATTCAAAGGATTTGCTTTCCCCTCTCAAAGAGCCGCTATTCTTTGATGATTGGGCAGCGGCAAACTTCAAAGTAATAAATCTTATTTCTGACTGGCTGGCGGCCCACCAAAGTCCTTATCAAATTCTAAGAAGTGATCCCTCACTCTCCAGATAGTCCAAGGATATCTCGAGGAGAGGAAGTATTGAGAGTGAAGACTTTACCACGTCAAGACATTTTTCTACGATTTTACATTAATCTCAATTAGTTTTATTGTGATTTGTTTTTAACAATACGGAATAGGACGTTTACCATGGCAGCAGTGGCTGTACTGCGAAATGAAACACTCCAGGCTTTTCTTCAGGTTTGTTGAAAACTTTTTACTCTCGTTTTCGTTTTACTAGTAGCTATTGCTTTTCACAATGTGATCGTGCGTATAATGAAGCCTAAATAACTATTTAGATTGCACGTAATGCGACTTTACGCGGGTGTCCATTTAAATCGTATCTGTTACTGTATATCCAGTAACTCCGATGTGAATATAAAACACTGTATGTAGTGAAATTAACAGATGTAATTATTGTTACATTTTGGCGTTTCATATAGACTAATCAGTATGGTTTTGTCAGTCGGAGTGCCAAAGTTTGTTTCAATGCAGTTCCTTACACTTACAATAGAGTTTAATACTCTGACTTAAAAACAATTCTTCAGTTTGGTCAAGTTTAGAGCTATACTTAATTATTCCTTCTTCTTCTTATAGGACCGCACTCCAAACTCATCTCCAGAGAACTGCAAACATTCTCCTCTGGCGCTGTTAGCTGCCACTTGTAACCGAATCGGACACCACCACGGATCAAATCCGGCAGATTTCCTGCAGGTTCCTTATGACACTACCTTAGCCTCGCCGTCGCGTATTTTTCATCCTTGGAGCAACGAGGGGAATCCTCAAACTACTCTTTCTAGCAATTCCACGTTTGGACTATCATCTAAATCACAGCTCCACATCCAAAGCTCATTTACCGCCCATCACGAGCTTCCTCTCACCCCTCCCGCGGATCCCTCATATCCTTATGACTTTTCCCCGGTGAAGATGTTACCGTGCTCCATGCAGTCGTTACAGTCCTCTTGCCCACCCACGTACGTCCCTGCTGTAACGTATGCAGCGCCATCTGCCATGCCAGGTTTTGTTACGGGACACTCTGGCCTTGTTCACCAGCAACAGAGACAGTTATCACCTAACCACGGGGAGGATATTCCGTGGTGGAGTCTTCAACAGGGAAATCACGTCAGTCATCACTCAATTACCACCCAATCCCTTGGTCACCACCGTTTCCAACTGCAGAGGGGTTTGGTAATGGGACATACAGACTTCGCACAGTATCAGACCCAAATTGCTGCACTTCTTCACACCAAATCCCCTCTCGCAACAGCCCGGAGATGCCGGAGATGCAGGTGTCCAAACTGTCAGTCCTCCAACTCAAATGATGAGCCCGGCAAGAAAAAACAACACATCTGTCACATACCAGGATGCGGAAAAGTTTATGGCAAAACTTCCCATCTCAAAGCTCACCTCAGGTGGCATTCGGGAGAGCGTCCATTTGTTTGTAATTGGCTTTTCTGTGGCAAGAGTTTTACCAGGTCTGATGAGCTTCAGAGACACCTGAGGACTCATACTGGGGAGAAGCGCTTTGTTTGTCCAGACTGTTGCAAGCGGTTCATGAGGAGTGACCATTTGGCAAAACATGTAAAAACTCACCAAAACAAAAAAAACAAGTGTCACGAGAAGACACTTGAACATCACGTGAAGAGGGAAGATTTGAGGAACATGTAGTAGCTTTTACTTCAGAGTCAATTTGATTTGTAATCAAGCTAGAACAACTAGTGCAATATAAGTCATTTACTTAGTTCAAGTACAAAGTGACAATTCTATCAGTTCTGATTACTTTGCTCTTTCTTACATTCAGAAAAAATATTTCTCTAACATTGCTGGTGTGTGTAGCATTTTTTGTATATATGACATTTATCTCATAAAGTTTAATTGGGATCCTGAAAATGTAGGCTACTTTAATACCCCATAAGCTAGTGTTCACTGTCTATACCATATCAAGAAAGACAAGTTTCAGCTTGTGCTTTGATCATTGTCTTCGGTGGAAGATTGAATTTTCTTGTAAATAATATTTAATAGCTTTTGTTGAATGAAAGTGTTGGTTTTCACTCCATGTGGGGTGTTTTAGCATGCTCTTGAAAAGATATGCTATTGTTGAAATGACCCAAATACTGTGTGAGAATAAAAATATTACATTTTCCCATGTCAGTATTAGTCTTATTCAATTTATCATAATAACTTTGTAAATATTTTTACTCTTGGTATACCGTCCATACATTGTGGTTACCTGTGAAACGGCTTGAATCCATATGCATGAACACAGTCTGAAGCAGTCACACATTGCTGGTGCTCAGGATTTTAATGTGTTAATAGTAAGGAAGAAGTTGTATGCCAGAACTAGAAAGTTGATCAAACAATTATAAAATAGAGTTCCATTAACAATTTGACCAATAATAATAAAAAAATATATATACATTTTGAAGCAGATACATATAGAGGAACCACAGTAATTACATGTAGAAAATCGAGGCAAATATTGTTTTCAAACTCATCTGTATCGGTGTTAGACTTGGTCTTATATTTGCATATCCACTGGCTGAACCTGTTTGTAAAACCATAATCTGGGTTATTTAAATTATGATTTGTAATCATGAAACTGGTCTTAGACATCAGTAACTCCTTATACACTGTTTTATTCATCCTTGAAAGAATCCCAGTAATGTTGAATAACTATGATGAATAATGTATCACTTTTATTTGTTAATAACATAAAGTGCATTCACGCAACATATATTAACTCATTGACTTAAAATGCTAAAAAAATGTTAAGATGTGAAAAGTCTTTTTATATTTTACTTTTTTCTACCTGCCTAGAGCTTCACATTTCCTGTGGCTCTTTTGAAATTACAAAGTAATTATTGCTCAAGAGCAGTGGTACAGTATGTCTGAGACAAACAATATGATATGACTGTTAGCCAACAGTGGTCCCAACCCAGTATATAAGAAAGAATTTGGGAAAGAACTTTAAAGTCAACATCCAGTCAGTATATAGTTCTTAAAGCAACAATAACAAATACCGTATATTGAAATGGTGTATAAATTAATCTAAAGAGGATTATTAGATTTTTAAATAATGTGTTATATGCATCTTTTCGTTTGTGAGACTTGTGTTCTGCTGTGGTTTTAACCATGTTAAAAATGGACACCAAACACAGTAAGGACTAATGTATTAATACGTAATACTATAGGATACTAAACAATACAAAATATTGTACAAAACATTTAGAGTCAAGGTAAGGAATGATGTCATACTGATAGTATGCAGTTTTTAAAAACATCCAAATAATGTTAACATCAATGACATAGGTGAAAACAATTACCTTACAGTGTGTTAACATCAATTAATATCAATATATATTGTACCAGATTTCCTTTATTGGGATACACTACACCAATTCTTAAATTTCAAGACATACATGACAACTGTATATAAAAAACTACCTGTTTATGCGAAGAGCAAACTTTTGAGCAGAGGTTGCTTGTCTTTTTCCTTGCAGGAGCGCCCCCTATTGTAAATTACTAATTGCACTAGAAATGTATTTGTGGATCCTAGCCAACAATTTGCCTGCTGACATTCCGCAAAATCGATGTGCTCAATTAAAGAAATGTATTTTTTAATATGTCTTAAAGTAAGTATTTAAAAAAGTATATTTAAGTAGGCTTAACGTAAGTATTGGGGTGACAAGGTGGCATAACGTTTAGCGCATCTGAATGGTTTCCCTAAGTCCCCAGGGTTCTATCCACCAACCTCTGGTTGGTTCATGAGTGGTGTGTGCACTAGTTTTAAGTACATATAGTTGTAAGCAATATTAACTTTTATACCAGGGCTCCTTTAAGAACAATGCGGAACACCTCCAAGTCGTAAAGCGTGGAAAGCTTTTAGAACACAAGTGTCTAACCAGCTCCACAGAGGTCCTAGTGTATGCAGGTGTTCGCTCTATCCTTGTTGCTGACTGATTGATTAGATCACTAATTGGATCTCCCCTCATCTGGCAGTCTAGGTTTTAATTGGGTTCTAACTGAAACGAAATACGACTACTGTCATTTAAACTCCAGGCTACAACTCTCTGCAAGTAGAAATGTTGTTAATGTGCCGAGATGTCAGGATGTTGTGTCAAGGTACCTTGGGTGTCTGTAGGACCTTCCCTGTTTGTTAGGGCGTTCGCTGTTGAAACCAATGAAATAACAGGTTTTTGGGATCAGGCAACACCCTTTTGTAGCCTGGAGTTTGGGGCGGCAGTGGCTCAGTGGGTCAAGTATGTTGTCTAGCAACCGGAAGGTTGGTGGTTCGATCCCCGGGTCCTCCTGAACAAGTGTCGAGGTGTCGATGAGCAAGACACCTAACCCCAGTTGCTCCCAACGAGCTGGCTGGCACCTTGCATGGCTGACACTGCCGTTGGTGTATGAATGTGTGAGTGTGAGGCAATGTAAAGCGCTTTGGTGGCCATTGTTGGTCAGAAAAATGCGCTATATAAATGCAGTCCATTCCTTTTTGTCTGTACAGAGCTTTATTTAGGCAATATGCAGTCTAAATCAATTGTGCATTTGCCGTAAAAGTGTATATGTTAAGCACATGAATGTAAATGTTTGTTCGTATGGCACAGGAAGAATGAGACTGTTTAGCATGGCATGTTCCGAAAGCCTAATAAGCCAGTGTTTGATTAAATAGATCCTTTAGAACTAAGGACTTGATAAAATTAATATCTAAACACTTAATTAGATTGAGCGCTTCTCACAGGACTTCTCCACATTTGGAGATGAACAATTACAATCTACAGTACATGTATCACATAGGAAATAGAAGGGGGGAGGTATTGTGAACCATAAATACTTGGAGAGAGATATTTGAAAGGAGTCTACACCATTTGAACCTTTAAGTCTTGATCCAAATTTCATTATCCTATTATGAAGCAGTGACTTCTAGAAAGGCGTCGGAAACATCCATGTCCCTAATAGACGACAAAAGCTTTGTTAGCTACTGATTGGCTTTACATTTCCAAGATAGACTTGATTTTAATGACTGGAATAATCCAAAATGTTGGGGGGGGAGCTTTGTACAGCTATAAATACAAAGCTTAGTTGCTGTGGTAAATTCAATTTTATTGTTGGAATAATTTATTCAAAGTCTTTGTGGTTGTCTGTATATGGAGCTATTAACCTCCAACACATTAGCATGATGGAAATTAAACTATATTGTCACCTCCAACTGTATTATTATTATTATTTTGTTTTAAATATCTATCTATCTATCTATTTCCTGCACATTTCAATGCTTTATTTGATAGAAAAGTTATCACAAACCCATGCTCGCATTGGTGGAATTCAAACCCATGCTATAGCAGTACATGTGCAGCAAATACTGGACCATCCCCGGCCACCTGTTCCTCTAAAATTATTCATTCTGTGATAAAGACCAGCTAAAATTCTGTATACAAAATGCTATGTAGTACATTTGACAGTTTGAAATATTGCAAATCCTTCATTATTCAAGGGAATCAAAACGTTACAAATTTCTCCTATAGATACTGTATAGATTTTATTTCTATCCATACAGTATATATATTGGAGAAATGTCTAATGTTATTGACTCTGCTCAGGTCAGTCTCAATATCCACAATCGAAAGAGCAAGGTCCTGGAGATGAACACCACCCACACATCCCCAATCATGTTGGAAGGCAAAGCGTTGGAAGAAGTGATTTTACCTATCTGTGCAGCGTTGTCAACAAACAGGGCAGATCGGACGCAGATGTTAAGGACAATGATTGGCAATGCTAGGGCAGAGATTTGTCCATCAAAACATCAATCAGGGTCTTTAACAGTGGGTTCTTCTCTACGGTGTGGAAACCTGGAGTTCCACCATCACCAACACCAAGAAGAACCAGACCTTTATCGATGTATTCTCCAGATCCAGTGATCTAATGCCATTAGCAACCAAGAACTCTGTAAACGCACCAACCAGCTGCCAGCAGATCAAGAGATCACCAGACTGTCCCTTTCTTGGAATCCCCAAGGGAAGAGAGAGGTCGACCCCTAAACAGCTGGCAACAAGACCTGAACGCAGATATGAAGAGGACAGGCCTTACATGGAAACAGCTGGAAAGGACCAGAACACCTGGAGAACCTTTATCAGGGGCCTCTGCCTCAGGAGAGGTAGCAGGCATAATAGTGTATATATTTTGCAAAGATAACATTGAGTCTTCCAATAAAATTGTATTTGTTTGAAGACCAAATCAGAAGGGATCTTTGATCATCTCTCCATACACCGTCTCTCTAGATCCTTGACATCATTTGGTCAGGTCTTTTAATCAAACCACACATTTTCTATAGGACTGAAGTCCAGAGATGACTGGTGAGAATGTTGATTTTATGGCCAATTAACCATTTCCTTGTGGATTTCAATGTGTGCTATGGGCCATTGTTTTGCTGTAAGATCCACTTGTATCCAAGTTTGGATCTCCTAGCAGAGGCAACTAGATTTTGTCCAAAAATGTAAATGTATTGGATAGACTTCATTTGCCAGTGACATTAACTAGAGCCCTAGGCCCTTGGGTATTAAAACATTCACATTTACTGTACATCAAAGATCCACCAACATTTTATAGCATAAGGGTCTTTTCTGCATACACATCTTTCTTTCTACTGCTGATGTATAACTGAACAGTACATATTTTATTTTGGTTTTAGTTTAGCCCCTGGCTCCAATGCCCTTTAGCGAAGTCCAGTTTAGGTTTGTTAGGTATTCTCAATAAAGGCATTTTTTTCAGGCAATCCTTCAATATCAGCATGATATCTAGTGTTAGATTCTGAGACATTAAAGCAGTTGTCCTCAAACCCTTCCATGGAGGGCCTAGTGTATGCTGGTTTTTGGTCTTTCCCTTCAATTAGAGCATAATTAGGACCTAGACTGCCAGGTGAGGGGAGATCCTAACCAATTAGTGAGCTACTCCATCAGGCTTGTACAAGGTAAAAGTGAAAACCTGCATACACTAGGCCCTCCATGGAAGGGTTTGAGGACCACTGCTTTAAAGTGACCCCAAGATTCAGCTATATCATGTGCGATGAATCCTGCTCCTGGAGAGCTATTCCAACCCTAGTTTAGCACCTCATTCTAATAATTAGTCAGGTGAAAAGCCTCATCAGGTTAGTGACAACTGGGGTTGGAGAGAACCTACGGGTCAGTAGCTCTCCAGCAGCAGGGTTGAGCAAATCTGAGCTGTTCTTTAAGTCTCCAAGCGTGGCACTTGGATTCTTCCTGGACTCCAGGACCATCTTTAGTTACTGTTGGTGGGGGCAAGTTTTATATGCATTCTCAACCAGGCAAGTTTAACCCTGTTCCGCTGTTTTTGAACATCCTAATGTGTGCACTAGTAGTGGTATATTTAGAGAATTAGCAATTGTCTTGTATCTGTTGCCTCATTGTTTGAGGTGTACAACAATTTGGCTCTTTTAGTTTGTGATTTCTTTGCCTATCTGTCATGGCTATAGATGACAAATAACCAACAACCAGTGTTATTTGACTCCCTGATGAAGGCTTGTATGCCGAAACGCGTTGGAGTGTTTCCTTTTTTAAGGGTTCTTTATGACCTAGCCATATAATAAAGGCTTTTTAAATTAAGAGAGTGCCTTGGAGTTCCCTGATGTTATGATATTGATGATTCCCATCCAAAGAGCACCTCAAACATACAATTTGAGTCCTGGTAGCGCTTCTCTACAGACATCTAACCAGTGTTATTTCTTTGATTTGATTTACGTGCACTTCCATGCAGTTCTCGTACTTGTCAACACCTATAACAAACCCATATTTTAACCACCCCCCAAAGAAACCCCTATTGACAACAACCAGACTGATATTTGTATATATTTTCAATGTTACCTATGAGGCTAGGTAATAAGCTGGGATGGAGCAAGTACTAGTAGTGTCTAAAACAACCCAAAGTTGGTTTTATTATTTTTTTCACTCCACCCTTTGTAACCTAACTATGCATAATGCCTTTATCTGTGTGGATTTGGCATTGGTGGGATAGCGTAGTGGAGACAAGTGGAGTCTCCTTATGTTGGTGATGAAATAGCTAAGCTTACCTCAGGGATGTGTAGAACAGAGAGACGGTGTGATGGGGAGGAAGACATGAGTGACAGGTAGGTATTGATGTGTATATGCTGTGTGTACATACCAATAGTGTGACTGGCTAGCGGGAGGAGTTTTTTGTGGTATTCTGAATCTCTTTTAAGAAGCTCATAACGGATTCATTCCAGCACAGTACAGAAAGTTGCACCGTTTCAAACATTCTCTTTTTTGTATTTTACACTGAATGTTATCGGACCTTCACCAAAACTGTTCCTTAAAGAACCAGAACCTGAGTAAAACAACACATTTTTATGGTTTTTGTTTCATTAATTAATTGTTTCAGCTGTGAAAACATCTCGTTTGGGTTTATCTCTGCCATTTGATAATGTAGACGTGTTTGAGTGTCATGGGTGATTATCTTGCCGCATGACCCAGGTGTGCTTCAGCTAATGCTTTGCTGCCTCACAACACGGATGACTTATGATCATTGAAGAAACAATAAATGTTGCTCTGCATCAGGGAATTCAGTATCAGAGGAATGTCAGGCCATGAGCTGACTGGTCTGTGCATTATCAGTGTTATCTCAATATTATAATGTTGTCTATCTATCTTACCAGCAACTAAGAATTTCAATGTGTGGTTTGCCTTGTGTATTTATTCAACCATTACAAACTTAAAAACAATGACCCAAAACATACAGACGAGTCTACGACAGAATGGTTTACATTACACTGCTCAAATAAATTAAAGGAACATTCAAGTCACACCTTGGGACTGAATAAACGAAACATATTAAATATCAAAGTCTTTATCATAGCTGCCAACTCTCACGCAGTGCCCAAGAGACACACGCATTTGATTGGTTTCACATTGGCGTGTGAGCTTGTGAAACCAATCAAATGCGTGTGTCTCACGTGCCTCTATGCAGTCCCAACAACGTCTGGACATGCTCCTGATGAGACTAAGGATGGTGTTCTGAGGGAGCTCCTCCCAGACCTGGATCGGGGCATCAGTGAGCTCCTGGACAGTCTGTGGCACTACTTGGCGTCAACAAATGCTCCGATATGTAACGTCCCAGAGGTTCTCAAATGGATTTAGGTATGGGGAACTTGAGGGTCAGTCAATGGTACTAATGTCTATGTCATCCAGGAACTGTCTACACACTCTGGCCACATGAGGCCAGGCAATGTCCATCACCAGGAGAAACCCAGGGCCTGCTACACCAGCATACGTTCTGATGATGGGTCTGAGGATTTCATCCCGGTGCCTAACAGCAATCAGGGTACCGTTGGCTAGCACATGGAGGTCTGTGCAATCCTCTAAGTATATGCCTCCCCAGATCATCACTGACAATCGGCCAAACCTGTCATGCTGGATGATGTTGCAGGCAGCATAGCATTCACCACGGCGTCTCCAGACTGTCACGTCTGTCACATGTACTCAATGTGAACCTGCTCTCATCTGTGAAAAGAACGGGGTGCCAATGGCAGACCTGCCAATTCTGGTGATCTCTGGTGAATGCTAATTGAGCAGTCTTTTTTACACTTTGGACAGAAACATGCACACCAGTAGCCAACTGGAGGTCATTTTGTAGGGCTCTGGCTTTGCTCCTCCTGTTCCTTCTCGCACAAAGTAGATACCGGTTCTGCTGCTGGGTTGATGCCCTTC
This sequence comes from Umbra pygmaea, assembly GCA_016801145.1. Lineage (NCBI taxonomy): Eukaryota > Metazoa > Chordata > Actinopteri > Esociformes > Umbridae > Umbra > Umbra pygmaea. The sequence continues at coordinate 28,687 of JACXGM010000389.1, read as the reverse complement.
TACGGCTCTGTCCAGATCTCTCCACCCATGCTGGCTTGCCTGGTAGGCTCCCCTCTCTCTACTGGGATATCCTCACTCCAATGCTACCCCTGCGGTGGTTATGGTCTGCTGGTGACCCTTTGGAGGTGTGGTCTTGGCAATGTGGGTGGGTCGAAAGCATGCCTGCTTGCTCCTGCCCGAGGCTTTCCTTGTGCAGGACCACGTCTCTTGTCCCCCCAGTCTCAGCCCCAGATGTTATGCTGCACTAGTTTATTTTTTATTTAATTTTTTTATTTAACCTTTATTTAACCAGGTAAGTTGACTAAGAACAGTTTCTCATTTACAGCAACGACCTGGGAGCAATTAGGGTAAAGTGTCTTGCCCAAGGACACAACGACATTTGGCTCAGTCGGGAATCGAACTGGCAACCCTGTGACAAGTCTGACTCCCTACCCACTGAGCCATCTGCACCCCCAAAGAATTTATAATACAGAAATGTCTACCTCAGAACTCTAATCAGCAATTTAAGTAAAAACACCTGAAACGGTTTCCTGAGCCTTTAGTCTCTCAGTCTGATTCAGTACACACAACCACAGTTACGGGGAAAACTGCTGACTTGACAGTTGTCCAGAAGACACTCATTGATACCCTCCACGAGAAGGGTAAGACACAGAAGGTCATTGCTCAAAGGGCTGGCTGTTTGCAGAGTGCTGTATTTTTATGGAAAGTTGACTGAAAGGGAAAGGTTTGCTAGGAAAATGTGACCAAGCAACAGTGATGACCGCAGCCTTGAGAGGATTGTCAGGCCAAGCTGATTCAAGAACCTGGAGGAGTTTCACAAGGAGTGGACTGAGGCTGGAGTCATTGCATCAAGAGCCACCACATACAGGTCCTTCTCAAGAAATTAGCATATTGTGATAAAGTTCATTATTTTCCATAATGTAATGATAAAAATTAAACTTTAATATATTTTAGATTCATTGCACACCAACTGAAATATTTCAGGTCATTTATTGTTTTAATACTGATGATTTTGGCATACAGCTCATTAAAACCCAAAATTCCTATTTTAAAGAATTAGCATATCATGAAAAGGGTCTCTAAATGAGCTATTCACCTAATCATCTGAATCAACTAATTAACTCTAAACACCTGCAAAAGATTCCTGAGGCTTTTAAAAACTCCCAGCCTGTTTCATTACTCAAAACCGCAATCATGGGTAAGACTGCCGACCTGTCAAGGAAATGGGTTACATGTGTTGTCAAGCCATTCCTGAAACAGAGACTCCAGAAGTGTCTTACCTGGGCTAAGGAGAAAAAGAACTGGACCTTTGCATTGTGGTCCAATGTCCTCTTTTCAGAAAAAAGTACATTTTGCATTTAATTTGGGAATCAAGGTCCCAGAGTCTGGAGGAAGAGTGGAGAGGCACAGAATCCAAACTTAAAATCCAGTATGAGGTTTTTACAGTCTGTGATGCTTTGGAGTCTCATGTCATCTGACAGTGTTGGTCCACTGTGTTTAATCAAGACCAGAGTCAATGCAGCCATCAACCAGTAAATTTTACAGCACTTCCTTTAGCTGACAAGCTTTATGGAGATGCTGATTTCTTTTTCCAGCAGGACTTGGCACCTGTCCATGGTGCCAAAATGACTGGTAAATAACTGGTTTGCTGACCATGGTATTACTGTGTTTGATTGGCTAGCCAACTCACCTGAGCTGAAACCCATAGAGAATCTATTGGCTATTTTCAAGATGAAAATGAGGGACACCAGACAACAATACTGATGAGATGAAGGGCACTATCAAAGCATCTTGGGCTTCCATAACACCTCAGCAGTGCCACAGGCTGATCTGTAATGAATCTAGAATATATGAAGGTGTCACATTTTGAATATAATTATGTAAAAAATTACTTCCACGATATTCAAGTTTTTTAGAAGCACTTGTACTTGAAAATGCACGCCTCAAAGTCATTCTCCCTCTTTTGCTAGTCAGAATGAGATTGGAGGGAGCATCAGATGGGCATCAGATAGCTCAGTGGTTAGGGAGTCAGACTTGTAGTTGGTCCAGGGGGATGTCCCTGTGCTTTGATAAATGATTAAATTGTGTAAAATGTAGATAGTATCATCAACTAAGTCAGTGTATTGGTGAATTAATAGACCAAACAAGCCAATAAATGGAAGGTTTGCAAAGTGATTTCCATCTCTGGCTGACAAGGATGCTAGCGAAATGCTAAACTGAAGAAGGAGAGAGCAATTGTCTGTGGCCACCACCTGCAAAACCATTCCCTTTTTGGGGGTTGTCTTGCTGTTGCCTTTCCAGTGCACCTGTTGTCACTTTCATTTGCACCAAAACAGGTGACATTGATTCACAATCACTTGTGCTTCCTCTCTGAAGTTTAACTGACTTTGGAAAATTTGGTTTTGCACACCTTACTTTCATGAAATGTTATATATTCCATAGTGGACTAGGTCGCTTTCTTGATTCGAGCCTAACTACGGATTTGCCCGTATGCCCCAGCATGAGGCAGCACAAATTGACAGTGCTGCCCGGGATATGGAATAGATAAATTGGATAATCTACCTTGCCATGATGCTTTCACTCACTCCTTGTGTGCAGAACGGGTTCAATCGCGGCAGAATAGTTGGTGAGCGTAATCAGCCTGGGCATGTACTGACTAAAGGCTTCTATGTTGGATGAGAAATGTAAAAAGAATCAGACGGCTTGGCGACATGTGGTTGGAGGAACGATGTGAGCACCTTTCACAATCCCACATCTGTCTAGGGAGTTGCAGAGCTGCCAAAAAAGGCAGGGTCAGTGGAAATTGGACAAGACCAAATAAAAGAAGAGAAAATTGGGGGAAGAAAAAACTAATTGATATTCCCTTTTAACTAAAAGAAGATCTAATAACCTGTGCCAGGGTTGGTGTAGTGGTCTATGCTCCTTACTCTGATCACGTGACCTTCCTTGTAAAAAATATGCAAAAGTCTCAAAATAGGCTACAAATTAATAAGCCAACTGGTCAAGGGTTGTAGCACAGGGGCCCAACATGAATCTTCTATGACAGAAAGCTGAGCCAACGAAGACAGAAGCAGAAATAAGTTAAAAAAAGAAGTAAATACTTACAGTGCCTTGCGAAAGTATCCGGCCCCCTTGAACTTTTCGACCTTTTGCCACATTTCAGGCTTCAAACATAAAGATATGAAACTGTAATTTTTTGTGAAGAATCAACAAAAAGTGGGACACAATAATGAAGTGGAATGAAATTTATTGGATATTTCAAACTTTTTTAACAAATAAAAAACTGACAAATTGGGCAAGCAAAATTATTCAGCCCCTTTACTTTCAGTGCAGCAAACTCTCTCCAGAAGTTCAGTGAGGATCTCTGAATGATCCTCTGATGATGTTTGAAGCCTGAAATGTGGCAAAAGGTTGAAAAGTTCAAGGGGGCCGGATACTTTCCAAGGCACTGTAACTAGCTTCCAACTATTTTAACGCTTGACTGAGAACCTGAATTACATATTTTGGCTGCATATTCTGAATCACCATCACACAACAGTGCAGCAATTAAACTGTATTAGTGACTGTAAATTATAAGAATAATAAATCCCTAAAGAGGGATTGACTTGGAGCTGGAGCTCCAACTGTCTTCCTTATCTTTATCCCACTTTATTCAAATCTTGATAGCGGTTGACCACAAGTTAGGTTGGGCTTATATAGGAATGTAAAATCCTTATTAGGGCATAACATACCAATATCTTTAACTGTTAAACACCTATCAAAGTAAAGCCTTCAGGCTTATAATAATAATTTAATAATTTAAATCCATTTATTAATCTTATTTCAGTTTTCCTCCAAACAGCCTATTTAAATGTTTAATGACAGTTGTATACTGTTTATTTCAGACAGGGGGGTACTGTATGTGTACTGATGCAATAGTAATGAGCATAAGACCATTCTCTGTACAAGAGGTAAACCACAATGACTTTTACACGTCACTCTTTTGTTCTATCACAAATGGAGGTTGCGATAATGCCTTATTGATACCTTAGGATCGCCTTTTAACATTTACTCCATTGTTCAATTGACTGAATGCAGAAAGGTTTATTTTTTATTTTTTTATCTTAATTCCACAGATTTTAACTAGCTTTTTGATTCATTTACATTTTTATGAGAAAAAGGATTGTTTTTGCATATTTTAATTGGGTTTATAAAAAAGAGGGTGCAGGGTATTTAACCGTGCAAAATTCCTAAATTGGATTCTAACTTTGACTTATTCTAGTAGGACAGAAAAAAAATGTTATGATAAAGAGTAAATGTCATGCCATTTTGATGAAATAAAGTACCTTCTTAAAATTAGTATATAGAAAACTGGTCAGTGCGTGACATTGTCCCACATTAAATTATATCAATTTCATGGTGGAAAATGATTAATAATGAAGTATAGAGCCTATTATAAACTTTATTTACAAGCCTCTATTTACACTTTAGTTATATAGCTGCCCTGTCATCCAGAGCATATTATGGGAGCAATTAATGTTAAGTGCTTAAGGGCATAACTACTGATAATTCAGGTTTTTGTTTTGGGGATTCGACCAAAGCGCCTTTCTGGTGCTCATTTGGATATGTGGTGTTTTCCAGAAAGAGCTGTTCACTAAGTCATGAAAAAGACAACCTTGAGAATATAGCATATTTTAAAATGACAGATTTTTGTGACACCAATTGACATGTTACATTACAGACTATTTTGCCCGCATAGAGTACACCGCCTAGTTGTTTATGACTGCTTCTCTATTCTAAGACTACCACATTAGCACAGGCAAGACATGAATGATTGATGTGGCAATGAAGATGACGCAGTTGACTGCTGTGACACCAATGACACCGCCTCTGACAGCCAAGAGATCCACTGACAGCTGCTCCTTCAGACAGAGAAGAAAGGAGGAGAGCACAGGCCTGCGTCAACCATCAGAGACAGTGAAACACTGAAGTATAGATGGCAACAACGGATCCTCAAAGATCTTATTTGGTCTGCCGTTACTAAAGGGTAAAAAGTGCATCATGTAAACTATAAACCAGTAGACAATTAGCAGGTAAAGTAAAAAAATTATCTATTTATGTGCCCTGTTGCGTCTCGCATCTTATCACAAACACGCACCGCATCACATTAGCTTAGCAGACTGCTTTCGAGAAGAGCAGAGCACGGATTTACGATGCAGCCAATGCACTTGAAGGAAACATGGGCCTAAAAGGTTGTTTTTAGCAGTTCCTATTGTGGAATCCTTCATCGGATTCCTGTAATCCTTTTCAAAAATGGTTAAATTAACTTCACGTTAGTTGTTACTGATAAGGGTCTAAGCATGTAAGTTAGAAGGATAATGTATTTATGGGTGGCTGGGAAACCCCAGTGGTGATACAAACCAATATTCAGGGATCCAGGGAGCACGAGGGGATAGTCATAAGAGTTTCCTGGAGGGCCACCCCATTGTGCAGGGGTAAAAGTTGCTGCCAGGGGTCTCATGATGCTTTACTGTTGGCATGACACAGGACTGATGGTAGCGCTCACCTTGTCTTCTCCGGACAAGGTGTTTTCCGGATGACCCAAACAATCAGAAAGGGGATTCGTTAGAGAAAATAACAGTCCTCAGCAGTCCAATCCCTGTACCTTTTGCAGAATATTAGTCTGTCCCTGATGTTTTTCCTGGAGAAAAGTGGCTTCTTTGCTGCCCTTCTTGACACCAGGCTTTCCTCCAAAGGTCTTCACCTCACTGTGCATGCAGATGCACTCACACCTGCTTGCTGCCACTCCTGAGCAAGCTCTGCACTCGTGGTGCCCCGATCCTGCAGCTGAATCAACTTTAGGAGATGGTCTTGGCACTTGCTGGATTTTCTTGGGTGCCCTGACGCCTTCTTCACAACAATTGAACCTCTCTCCTTGAAGTTCTTCATGATCCAATAAATGGTTGATTTAGGTGCAATCTTACTAGCAGCAATATCCTTGCCTGTGAAGCCCTTTTTGTGCAAAGTAATGCTAACGGCACGTGTTTCTTTGCAGGTAACTCGATCAGCTTGACAGAGTGAGCTCCAGCCTTGTCCGTGTCAACACTCTCACCTGGGTTAACGAGACAATCACTGACATGATGGAAGCTGGTCCTTTTGTGGCAGGGCTGAAATGCAGTGGAAATGTTTTTTGGGTGGATTAAGTTTATTTTCATGGCAAAGAGGGACTTTGCAATTGATTGCAATTCATCTGATCACTCTTCATGACATTCTGGAGTATATGCAAATTGCCATCATCAACACTGAGCCAGCAGACTTAGTTAAAAAAAATGTATTTGTGTCATTCTCAAAACGTTTGACCACGACTGTACAGTACTGCCCAGGGTAGACGGTGGATGGTCAGGCACTCTAGTGACTCCTTGTGTGTAGATATGGAGCTGATGAATTCCATTGTGGTTGTGTAGTTTATGAATGTGTCGCCTCCTACGCATGTATCAACCAAAGGCTTCTGTGTTGAACAAGGTCAAAATACAGTGCCTTGCGAAAGTATTCGGCCCCCCTTGAACTTTTCGAAATTTATTGGATATTTCAAACTTTTTCAACAAATAAAAAACTGAAAAATTGGGCGTGCAAAATTCAGCCCCCTTAAGTTAATACTTTGTATTGCCACCTTTTGCTGCGATTACAGCTGTAAGTCGCTTGGGGCATGTCTCTATCAGTTTTGCACATCGAGAGACTGAAAACGATGGAGAGCGTTTGTGAACAGCAGTTTTCAGTTTTTTCCACAGATTCTCGATTGGATTCAGGTCTGGACTTTGACTTGGCTGGATATGTTTATTTGTGAACCATTCCATTGTAGATTTTGCTTTATGTTTTGGATCATTGTCTTGTTGGAAGACATCTCCGTCCCAGTCTCAGGTCTTTTGCAGACTCCATCAGGTTTACTTCCAGAATGGTCCTGTATTTGGCTCCATCCATCTTCCCATCAATTTTAGCCATCTTCCCTGTCCCTGCTGAAGAGAAGCAGGCCCAAACCATGATGCTGCCACCACCATGTTTGACAGTGGGTGTGTTCGGGGTGATAGGCTGTGTTGCTTTTACGCCAAACATAACGTTTTGCATTGTTGCCAAAAAGTTCGATTTTGGTTTCATCTGACCAGAGCACCTTCTTCCACATGTTTGGTGTGTCTCCCAGGTGGCTTGTGGCAAACTTTAAACAACACTTTTTATGGATATCTTTCAGAAATTACTTTCTTCTTGCCTCTCTTCCATAAAGGCCAGATTTGTGCAGTATACGACTGATTGTTGTCCTATGGACAGACTCGCCCACCTCAGCTGTAGATCTCTGCAGTTCATCCAGAGTGATCATGGGCCTCTTGGCTGCATCTCTGATCAGTCTTCTTCTTGTATGAGCTGAAAGTTTAGAGGGAGGGCCGGGTCTTGGTAGATTTGCAGTGGTCTGATACTCCTTCCATTTCAATATTATCACTTGCACAGTGCTCCTTGGGATGTTTAAAGCTTGGGAAATCTTTCTGTATCCAAATCTGGCTTAAAACTTCTCCACAACAGTAGTCGCTTTCCGACCGCAGGGATTTTTGCAGTTCCTAGAACATAACGTTCCTATAACCCTTTTTTTCTTGCTTTCCGACAGAAGAAATTGCGGGATTATTTAGTTCCTCGCACGGCCGTTCCTATAACCTTTTTAGCTCCTACTCCAGAGCCGGGTCTTTCCACTTTCCCTTTTCCTAGGTCCACGTTGATTGGTCCAACTTAAAATTACACCGGTCGCTTCGTTTGTCTGTTGCGTATAATGCTACATATTATGCTGGAGCCTTCGTCTTTTGTGTTTCTGTGTTAAGTAGCTACTCAATTTCTATGAATCCAGTCTAGTTTTTAAATGCTGCGGTTCGAACTCCGTTATTAGGACATTATCATCACAACATTATTTTTATAAAATTGTAAAATTTTCAGCCTCGTAATCTGAAAGAACAGCAAGCCGCGGTTGGAACCCAGCACTACTTGGGCTGAAAATAACCAGATCATCCGCATACATAAGATGATTTACACACTTATCTCCTATTATACACCCAGTGTTACAAACATTAAACTGTGAAATGTTGTATGTAGCGCTACACTAAAGTTTAGTGACGACGCTGTAAAAGCTTGTTGCGGTGCTTGCGTCACGCTCTTATCCCTCCTACCAGTTCCTATGGCCACTTGACCAGTGCGAATGTAAAGAGCAAAACCGGTTTTGGGGGAGAGTAGTTAGTAGAACTGTTTAGAAGTGGACTGTTCCTATAACTACGTACCTGTAACTACTTGGTCGGAAAGCGGCTAATATCTCGGACCTGCTTGGTGTGTTCCTTGTTCTTCATGATGCTCTCTGTGCTTTCAACGGACCTCTGAGACTATCACAGACCAGGTGCATTTATACGGAGACTTGATTACACACAGATTCTATTTATCATCATTAGTTATTTAGATCAACATTGGATCATTCAGAGATCCTCACTAAACCTCTGGAGAGAGTTTGCGGCACTGAAAGTAAAGGGGCTCGCCCAATTTGTCAGTTTTTTATTTGTTAAAAAAGTTTGAAATATCCAATAAATTTCGTTCCACTTCATGATTGTGTCCCACTTGTTGTTGCTTCTTCACAAAAGTTTGAAATGTTCAAGGGGGCCGAATACTTTTGCAAGGCACTGTATATGCAGAGAATATGGCTTTCGAATACAATGAATCAATTATGTAAGGATGTTTTACAAGTACACTGAAGAAACACAACATGTAAAGTGTTGGTCCCCTGTTTCATGAGAAGAAATAAAAGATGCCAGACAGTGCTCATACACACAAGGTGTTTTTCTATCAAATGTGTTTACATCCATGTTACTGAGACTGTTCGTCAAGATAATACATCTACTTGACAGGTGTAGCAGAAGATGTTCAATGATTAATAGTGTGTATTAAGCTATATTCCTAACAGCAGATACATACCTTTCTACTGGCTGCTGTCTAACCTGGGGCCTCTCTTTTCTCACCTGCTACCATGCTGCTGCTGTCATAGTAACAATGCTTGCTAACATTAAAGTTTTCAATGTTCTTATGTTGCTGCTTTCATTTTACTAAACACATTTGTCAAAGGCACATATGACCAATTATTTTTTAAATATATATCGGTACATATTTTTCTTTTCTCTTGTCAAAGCAAGCCAACTTTATCTTTGACAGTACAGTACATGCACGCTGTCAAAAATTGGTCAATTCTAAAAACACAGTAAGGGATCATGGAACAAATTCAGAAATAAATCACTTATCAATGCCAAAATACAACGAAAGTCATAATACATTTATATTTTGCTGGTAACTATGTTTGTATGATACGAAAAATGTTTTGTGTGCCCTTCTTATTTCCTGGCATTGTAATGTGAAGATAAAGTGAAAAGGAGGCGTAGCAGATGCAGAGTTAGGGTCTTTACAATTGTAATCAAAATTATTCTACCCCCATTGCAAATCAGGTTTAATGTCAAAATTTACAGACTTTCAGTTGTTTGGGGGGTCTGCATGGCATAGTGGGCTAATTCGCTGGATTGCAGGACAGTCTACATTACAATGGTCATTGGTTCGAGATTTTCCTCAGGCTTCCTGCACGAGGCAGAGCAAAATTGTCTCAGTGCTGCCCGGGATTTGGATTAGATAAATCAGATTGTCTATCCTGCCAGGTCACTCTCCAGTGACTCCTTGTATTCAGATCGGGCGCCTGTAAATTCAATTGCTGAAGTATAGTCGGTAAACGTAATCATCCTGTGAATAAGTCAACCCCTTAATGGCAAGTATCTTTACTTAGTAGAGCACCCTTTTGCGGCTATGACCTGCTGCAAACAAGATGCATAGCCAGAAACCAGCCTCTGGCAGCATTGCTGAGGAATATTAGCCCATTTCTCATGAGCAATGGCTTTCTTCAAATCCCGTCAGAATTTCTATGGGGTTCAAGTCAGGTGACTGTAATGGCCACTTTATAATCTTCCAGGACTTCTTCTGCAACCAAGCCATGGTGGAATTTGAGGTATGCTTGGGATGATTGTCCTGTTGAAAGGTCAAATGATGCCCAAACTTCAGCTTCCTCACAGATGGCATGACGTTTTCTCCTAGGATTTCCTGATAATTCAATGAATCTATCTTGCCTTCCACACACTATAGGTATCCTGTGTTAAAGAATGCAAAGCAGCCCCAGAGCATCAACATGCCACCACCATGCTTGACTGTGGGCAGTGTTCTTTTCAGACGATGCTTCATTCTTCTTCCTCAAGACATTGTGCTGATCCATAGAGCCGAAATGTTCCAGTTTTGTTTTATCGCTCCAAAGAACAGAATCCCAAAACCTCTGGGGCTTCTTTATATGATTTTGAGCATATTGGAGCCAACTTTTCTTGTGCTTTTTGGTCAGTAGTGGTGTAAGTCTTGGAGTTCTGGCATGGAAATCTTATGCGTTTAATATGTGCCTTACCTGTTGACACCAAGTCTTGCTGCAGGTTGGTTTGGAGGAACTCAAGTGCCCTGCACATAGCCTTAGCCTCAACCACATTGAACATATTTAGGATGAATTGGAAATGGTGATTGCAAGCCAGGACATCTTGTCCAACATCATTGCCTGACCTCACAAATACTATTTTGGCTGAATGGGCACAATTTCCCACACATACACTTCAAAATCTTGTGGAAAGCCTTTCTAGAAGCCAACTCCATATTTTCCCATTATTTCGGAATGGTATGTTTAACCAGCTTAATAAATCAAATTTATTTAATTGATCCCTTTTTACAACAGCAGTTGTCACAAAGCGCTTTGACAGACACCCAGCCTGAAACCCCAAAGAACAAGCGACAACAAATTGATGCACAGTGGCTAGGAAAGCTTCCTAGTAAATGGAAACTAGGATGAAACCTAGAGAAGGCCTGGACTCAGTCCTCTTCTGGCTGTATTGTTGGGGATCACTGTTCAATTAGTGTCCATAAATAGAGATAGGAAGGGGTGGTCCTGAAATACGTTCCAAACAAGCTCATATGAGTGTGATGGTCAGGTCTCAGCATCATTTTGTCCATATACAGGTCGTTCTCAAAAAATAAGCGTATTGTGATAAAGTTCATTATTTTCCATAATGTAATGATAAAAAATAAACTTTCATATATTTTAGACTCATTGCACACCAACTGAAATATTTCAGATCATTTATTGTTTTAACACTGATGATTTTGGCATACAGCTCATGATAACCCAAAATTCCTATCTCAAAGAATTAGCATATTTCCTCTTATTAATAAAAGAAGTGTTTGTAATACAAAAAAAGAAAAAGTCAACCTTCAAAAAATGATTTTCAGTTATGCACTCAATACTTGGTCGGGAATCCTTTTGCAGAAATGACTGCTTCAATGCGCCGTGGAATGGAGGCAATCAGCCTGTGGCACTGCTGAGGTGTGATGGAGGCCCAGGATGCTTCGATAGCGGCCTTAAGCTCAGCTCAAAGAATTAGCATATCATGAAAAGGGTCTCTAAACGAGCTATTAACCTAATCATCTGAATCAACTAATTAACTCTAAACACCTGCAAAAGATTCCTGAGGCTTTTAAAAACTCCCAGCCTCTTTCATTACTCAAATCCGCAATCATGGGTAAGACTGCCGACCTGACTGCTGTCCAGAAGGCCATCATTGACACCCTCAAGCAAGAAGGTAAGACACAGAAAGAAATGTCTGAACAAATAGGGTGTTCCCAGAGTGCTGTATCAAGGCACCTCAGTGGGAAGTCTGTGGGAAGGAAAAAGTGTGGCAAAAAACGCTGCGCAACGACAAGAGGTGACCGGACCCTGAGGAAGATTGTGGAGAACGACCGATTCCAGACCTTGGATGACCTGCGGAAGCAGTGGACTGAGTCTGGGGTACAAACATCCAGAGCCACCATGCACAGGCGTGTGCAGGAAATGGGCTACAGGTGCTGCATTCCCCAGGTCAAGCCACTTTTGAACCAGAAACAGTGGCAGAAGCGCCTGACCTGGGCTACAAAGAAGCAGCACTGGACTGTTGCTAAGTGGTCCAAAGTACTTTTTTCGGATGAAAGCAAATTTTGCATGTCATTCGGAAATCAAGGTGCCAGAGTCTGGAGGAAGACTGGGGAGAAGGAAATGCCAAAATGCCTGAAGTCCAGTGTCAAGTACCCACAGTCAGTGATGGTCTGGGGTTCCATGTCAGCTCCTGGTGTTGGTCCACTGTGTTTTATCAAGGGGAGTGTCAATGCAGCTAGCTATCAGGAGATCTTGGAGCATTTCATGCTTCCATCTGCTGAAAAGCTTCATGGAGATGAAGATTTCATTTTTCAGCACGACCTGGCACCTGCTCACAGTGCCAAAACCACTGGTAAATGGTTAACTGACCATGGTATTACTGTGTTCAATTGGCCTGCCAACTCTCCTGACCTGAACCCCATAGAGAATCTGAGGGATATTGTGAAGAGGAAGTTGAGAGACGCAAGACCCAACACTCTGGATGAGCTTAAGGCCGCTATCGAAGCATCCTGGGCCTTCATCACACCTCAGCAGTGCCACAGGCTGATTGCCTCCATGCCACGCCACATTGAAGCAGTCATTTCTGCAAAAGGATTCCTGACCAAGTATTGAGTGCATAACTGAACATAATTATTTGAAGTTTGACTTTTTTTGTATTACAAACACTTCTTTTATTGGTCAGATGAAATATGCTAATTCTTTGAGATAGGAATTTTGGGTTTTCATGAGCTGTATGCCAAAATCATCAGTATTAAAACAATGTGTGCAATGAATCTAATATATATGAAAGTTTAATTTTTATCATTACATTATGGAAAATAATGAACTTTATCACAATATGCACATTTTTTTAGAAGGACCTGTAGTGTACTTGTCTCCATAGCTGCTCATTCATATTGTCCTATTAATAGAAATTATAATATTAATAATAAGATTATATAATGTAGATATAATATATAATCTCAGGAAGGTTGTATCATGGTTTGGAATTCCACCTGCTCCAAAATGGGATAACTTCAAATTATTCAACACTGCTGTTTACTTTTAAAAATCAATTCTTATTTCAAGCAGATCCAAATAAAAATTCCCATGAAACTGAATGAGATTTTATTGTTTGCAGCCAAGGCCTTCAGGTATTGGTAGGCCTATTATCCCAGGTCAAAGCAATCCTGCTTTGCTTCAGATTAGGGACGGAAAAGGTGAAAGTTTGTGACTGACTGTATAAGCATGAAAATTATATTCAGCAACTCAGAAACTGTGTAGAGCTCTATTTAGTGTTCCGAGACACAGCACCAACATAACATTATTGTTCTTCCACTATCTGACCATGCCACAAGCACCACCATAACATTATTGTTCTTCCACTATCTGACCATGCCACAAGCACCACCATAACATTATTGTTCTTCCACTATCTGACCATGCCACAAGCACCACCATAACATTATTGTTCTTCCACTATCTGACCATGCCACAAGCACCAACATAACATTATTGTTCTTCCACTATCTGACCATGCCACAACGGGTGTGAACCAGTGGTCCCATTAACAAAATGACATGTCACCAAAAGAATGCTGCTCCCATTGTCCCAACAAAGCTGTGGCTGTTCTGTAAAATGGAAAATAATACTTTAAAATCTTAATGATCAACTGAAATTGGCTAGCTGTTTACATTAGTGACAACATTTTCAATAAAAGATCCTCATTTAGGAAGAGTCCTTGGCCTACACACTGGATGCATTTTCAAGTCTCACATTCCCCTTCAATTGTTTACAATAGTGTTTTCCTCTTGATTCGCTGCACATTCTCTCTTTAAGGCAGTTTTTAATGTGGTTTCAAGGTACATTAGGTTTGAAAAGTAGAATAAGGCGCCATCTCCTGGACACTGATGTTTATACAATACCATGAAGCAGAATTCATCCTTCAATTTCTTTTGGATTACAATGACAGTTGACAAGATCATCAATGACGTTAACAGATTATTAACGTTGATAAACTGATTATTGTTATTATTATGCGGGATCACTTATGCAGTCGGCTGCGTATCAACCAAAATGAGGCACACCCAAAGCTGTTGCTGCTCTGATAACAGGAATATGGAATATTTTATCTTATTTGTAAAACCTCAAAGTAACAGTTTCTAGACTGAAATTTAACCTATTGTTATTACAATATAGGGAAACATTGTTATATTTAATAAATGGTAGGTCCATACACTTTGTATCATGTCATTACATTTGCAACTTGTAACTTAACTTGAAAGCCTACCCTGCAAATCATGTAGACCCTGCCCTATATGCTGAAGCCAAAAGGTCTAAGTTGGATGCAGGAGCTGAAAACATGGGAAAGAGTGTCTCTACAAGGTCACGTATGCTCAAGTAGGCCAAACGCTTCAAATTATGGCAGAGGTGTAGCACGAGAGTCTGGGCCCTGTCCATAGGATGTATCTGAGGCCCCCTCCCCTATTTATTCCTCCACATGTTCGGGCCCTATATACCTAGTACCCCTTCACCCCTAGTGCTACGCCAATGAATTGTGGTACCCTCTACTGCATTTCTGTTGAATTGTCAGACGTGCTAAATGGTTTAGCATGATTTACTGAGCTTTGAAATAAGTTACTTGATTAATCAAATATTCCATGTAAATACTCAAATCAATTTTAATAAATGATGATAACCTTCGAATTTATTAATTGAACCTTTAGTCTATTATGAACCGGAAAGTTCGACTCCTGAATTCCGATTGGCTGACAGCCCTACTGTAGGCTATACAATAAATATAAAGCACTTATTAACCGGTCACCAACTCAATTAAAGCATATTGTGTCATATGTGATGTCATACCTACGGCATACAGTCTCTTATACCATGGCAAGACATCAATTTTTACTTCGTTGGTAACCGGTAAATAATAGCAATGACAAATTTCCTGGGTTTGTAACATATTGCCAATATACAACGGTTAATTGCTGTATTCAGACACTCCGTAATGCGTTGCCATCTTATATTGGCCATATACCATTTATCACACCCTTCGCGAGTTATTGCTTAAATAATCTGTTCCCACCGCGATTATTCTTGTTCAATCGCATCCATGTAGCTTTGCTATGATGTAGCAAATCTGATTAATGCGTTGGTTTATTATTAGATTCTTGAAGTTATCTGGCCCACTTTCAATGAAGTGTAATAGATGATTCCTTACTGCCACCTAGTGGATTTTATTTCAACATTTACGCACTGTCTTTAAATTTCAATGTTTCTCTAATTAAATATAAAGACTGCAGTTATCTTGAAAATGTGAAAAGGATCCTGATACTAAAACTTTGGCCACACTACGAGTCTCTGAAGCTTGTTATCGATATTACGTATGGGTTGTTGCTAGCGACAACAGATCAATGTATGCATACAGATATTTAAACAAACATATAAATCCCACCCAGGACAGACAAAAATAATTAATTGTTAAAATAAAATGGTTCTATGATTTGGATTGCCTCCTTTGACGACACACACACAAAACACACACGCACATGCACACACCCCCATGGGCGTTATGTGTTGGTCATCATAGCAGGATCAAACTTCCCAAGTCCATGTTCGTGAGCAGGATATCAAATCGAAAGGCAATGACACACGTCCTAAAAGTCACGTTATAGCTTTAAAGCGACACGATTCAGTGTAAAGTTGCAGACATAGAGGATTTGTTCGATATTGGTTTGAAAAATGCAGCACCAGAGGAGGTATTGGTGACTCATGCGCGCGGTAACGAATAAATTGTCAATGCACGCTCATATCAGCAAATCCAACGTACCTTACCAAAAAGGTCACCGTGGATGGGAATTTGTAGACAATAATTTTTGAAAACCTTGTTTTCGTGGAGAAACAAAACGCGCACCAGACGTTGCGTTGCTAAAGGACTTTATTTAAAGGACTTTATTTGATAAACCTTCAGTAGTTTATTTTTTGGACTCTTCTTGGTCACCTGTACCCACACTCAGCACGGTAAGCTGCTTAATATCCCACTATTCTCGTACACGGCGAGACTGTCTTCTTTGTTCATTGAGGTTTGTGATGCTCTAACAGGTGTTTAAAATCTTTCATAAATGTTTAGTAAGACACATATACACCAATAATGTGATATGCACGCACTTATACATCAGCCTCTGCTAATATATTAAAGTTAATGATAGAGGGTTTGTCTTTTTCCGTTAAATGACATTGGCCTAGATCCGGGGAATTATTTAAAATGCTATATATTTGATTGAAGAATGGTTCTTTTTTGTCAGTTCCTTGAGCATAATCTATTTCTGTTCTTTAATTATTATTATTATTACTTAATTTATTTGACGTTTGTCATAACTTGACTATAAGATAAATCACCAGATGAGGTTTATTTGAAAACGATGCATATTAAAGCTAATTGGGTTGATTTTATGTTATTACATTATTTTTGTGTTATTTTAGTTGACTGTTTGTTAAGGCTTACCCTACTATTCATCAAAGACAGATAAATATCAACCTCCCATGAAACCCAAGACACTTGCTGTGATGCCTCATTATCCACACTGACAGCAAAGATCAGGTTATGCAATTGAATGGATTGGTGAGGGTTAATGAGAACAGTCGATGGCTATGGTTGATTTGATAAAGCCTAATGAAACGCATGTTTTTTATAGTCAATAAGTTATTTTGCCATCGGTTTGGACTCTCATACCTGTATGGATTCAGGAAAAATCCAGCTTCAGCCAACCTGTTAATTGATGGTTGAGAATAATTGTAGGCTATCTATCTGGCTGCCAGACGATGTCGTAGACATGTCTGTCTTGTCCGCTCTACTTGTCTATTCGTAGCTGTGGATTTCTGTTGTCGTTTGAATGAGGGATCGATCTAAAACTAAACTATTCATACATTTGAAATAGTTGTGCATGTTATTATCTATATATTTTATGGATACAGATACATACATCTATTATTTCTCCTCTCCTTACAATTACTGTGACTTTTCGTTTTGGATAAAATAAGAAAGGTTTTTCAGAAAGTGACAGAGCGCTTTGGAGTGAGGACTTTTGTACTGTATTTTAGGAGTGATGGCGGCGTCTGCACCTTCCTCGTCTTCAGGCGAACCGGATCCTAACTCGACAAATTTACGACCACCAGGCTCAAGTAGGTCCATCACTGATAAAACGCTATTTCACTTGTGCTATTTACTTTGTGGGCAATGCCATTAATCATTTCCATAGCGGAAAAAAACTACCATTCTAAATGTCTCCCACCCAACAAATCCCCGCAGCATTGCTTGCGCAGAAGACCTCCCGGCATATGCTTGATAGACGAATCTTGCTGTCTAAATAGGCAAGTAATCTAAACATAGAACCATTAAAAGTATATGTATACGGTAGTAGGCTATCATCCTGTCACTGATTATTGTAAAAAAAAGAATGTAGCAGTGTAACTTTAATATATGATTTTATTTGGCCAATTAGTATGAATTATTCTTATTTTATTATTGCATTGATACAAAAAGCTACATGGTATATTTTTCTGTCGTGGTTGAATAAAAAGTAAGAGGGTGTGGGATTTAAGGGTAGCGTAATTATGTGCAAAGTGGCGTTAATTGTAGCCGCACTATAAATTGGCCCTAATGGCATGTGTTCAAGCGTTGTTATTGTACCCTCCGTCGGCTGTGGCTGATGTAGCCCTGAATGTACGCACATCAGCCTCAATAAGCCTACTTTTAATTATACAAGAGCTACTGAAGAAAAATAATTTACATTTAATATTTTTCTACATACAATCACTAAGATTTTATTTGATATTGACAACACCTCAGTGTAAATTATGCATTTGTAAATGATTAGCTAAACGGCACATTCCTTTTTATGTTTTTATGCTATACCAAATGCTGCAGTAAGTGCTGTTTCATTGCCAAACTATGCCTGCTTTGTCGTTTCCTAGGCTTAATGGTGCGCCAAAGCCATTAGACAGGTGTCAAGTCGGTGTGTTTCATGCAGACACGAACAACTCATTTTGTAGGCCCTTCTCTCTTGACATCTATCCAGGATTTACGAGAGACACGGAATTATGCACGTTCACCCCGCAATTGGCAAAATATTTTACACTATAAACCTGTTATTGCAAATACTGTATTTTTTCATGAGTGAAACCTTCGCCTTGATTCTGTCCCAGATATTTGCTGAGGAAGATATTGATTTGTAATCCTGTAGACGGTGAAACTGGTATTCAGTGTGGAGCTGTCTAGCTTACTCACTGGCCGCTTCTCCATTTAAGACGCTCGACTGTTTAGACTATCTCTCCATGTCTTTTAAAATAGAACCAAAGTCGCTCGAGCTGAAATTATACCTGTGTAATTCGAAGGGTTCATTCACAGGGACAGCCAACGAACTCCTTTAAAACCATTATTTTTGAAAGTGCGCCTCCCAACTTAATGACTGAAAGCCCTTCATAGTAGCGTAATGACCAGCCCCTTCCATCACTGGCTACTGTCTGGTGACGCATACAGATGTTTTCAGAATTTTTTCCCCCACCCAAATAGTTTGTCAGCCAATTCCCAAATGAGTTCGTTAACTGATAATAGATAATTGAGTGCAGTGATTCCTGCTTCAACGTGCTTCCACTTTTTCCCGTCATTCCATTGCTTTGAGTGTGGAATTATTTGAGCAGAACAAATGCACTTGAGGCCTATTGTAAGAGCGCTCTCGAATGTATTCCACACCTACTTTAGGCTATGACGCTTGGTGTGGAGTTGCTCATGGATGTACTAGAAAATTGGGAATGAAGATATGTGGTGAGTTTACTATTTCCATGTATTATATTTCCTTTCACTATATTTAAACGTAGATATAAGCTATGTTGATATTTTGTTCTTATGAATTACGTTATAATGCGCCAGGCCCTAAATTACATATTTTTATTGAAGGATTTTAACACTGTTGTTACTTGACATTACATGAAGGACTGTTGGTTACCTGACTTGCATCAAATCTCCAATCAAATCTACCTGCCATGAATATGGATCAAATGTTTTACACTGTAGCCTATTACACTGTTTTTAATTTACTATACTGTGTTTTGATCTTAACCATATGCAACTTGTATGTGCTTATATATTAACAAGGCCTCACTTGGATTATAATGTCATTAATTCTGATTAAATAAAATTAAAATATATTAACGTGTCATCTTAAGCAACGAGGTCATTAACATATCTGTGAATTTTTCGTTGTAATATATGAAGCAAAGGTGCATCCTGGGGGCGTGATTAGGTTGTTTTAGAATGCTGCCTTTTGCTACTTTGTGTATTTTCGGATCGCGTGTGTGGGTTTTTATACGGAAAAGATTGTCTATAATGATTTATACCACAGTATTAATAGTGATTTTAATTAATATGCAGAAATATTGCAAATAAACTGCAGAAATAAGCTATTGTACCGAAAGAAATAAAAAATATCGCAGCTATCAAAATGTAGCTAAATATATATAGTGTTGTAGGCCTATATGGTTAAATGTTTTAGTAGCCTCCTACGGTTATTAGGCGACATCCTAAATTCAGCCCTAATGAAACCGTGGGATACTCTTGCGCCCTCCAATGGCTCAGCAGAAACAGGCTTCATGCTTACGTTCTGTAATGACGTTGTAATAAACATTTATCCTACTGTAAGTTAGGCTATTAAACACACTTTTTAGATTTGTAGGTCATTTCGAATGACCATGAACATATAGACTACATTTACTGTAGTTAATTATAAGTATGATCAGATATATAATTTACTCATATTTTATACTATGTTAATACGCATGTGCACCTGCTTCGTCTTTTTTGCAAAACAATAGCCTATTTCATAATGGAGAGCGTGTTATTCATTAAAGCTATAGCCTTTTGAGCGCAAATGCTGATATTATCATGATGAGAGCCCATCAAGAAAAAAAATATGAAACGAGACGTGTCTGAAATCGCAATTCGACAAGGTTCTGGTTTACGGAGATAGTGCTGTCAGTCAATTGCTCCACAATAGGTCGATAGGCTACGAAACGATTAGGTGGCAGCAAAATGCATTAGCGCTATCTGATGTGGCCAAGCGTTGAGTCTTTTGTCAGTGTTCCATAAGTATAGCCTATAGGACTAAGGCAAATATAAATCCCGTTTTAATAGAATGTTTACATATTTTTAGGCTACATTTTCTAATACATTAAATAGATTTTTACATCAGCAGTTTTCATCAAGTGCTTGTACATAGACACAGAAAAAGCACTTCAAGACACCTAGAGCGGAACCGGGCTTCTGGGGGAGGGGCAGTCGTATTCTGGTTGCGTTTTATATAATTAGCTGACAGGTTAAATGTCACCTTTCATAACTGTTTTTAATTGAATAAATCGTGGCAAAAGCAATATAATAGATTATCTTATTTCTTTACCAAGTGAAGGATTAGTTTTAAGTTGATTTCACTCCACATGCATCAGGAGCAAACATATTCAGCACATCATCACCTTTCTGAAAGTTAGGCGTACTAGCAAATAATAACTATATAAAAACAAAGAAGACCTAAATAAAGCAACTTTCATATTTTAATATAGACTACTTGTATGTCCATTTATTTATTATTTCACACTTAATCCAAATTTACAAGGCCTAGCATATCTGAAGTAATACAGGTATGATTGTAGGGTAGAATACCATGATAAAATCAGATTTCAGGAGGTTTTTTGGGGGTGGGCTAATTATCACAGCAGAATATCCACTCTCAAATTAATTTGTTGAAAAATCTTTAGATTTGAGTTCACAGTAATACCCACAGGCGGATAAACAATGTGTCCTATATACGTATTATATATATATATATATACTATATATATATATATATATATATATATATATATATATATATATATATATATATATATATATATATATATATATTTTATTTATATATATTTAGATATGGCCTAAGTCTGCCTTCAGGCGGCTTTAGTAGCATTGGGTCATTGTATGCTCTTCCCTGCTTACTGAAGTGGAATGTGTCGGGAAGGACTTAATACGCATTTACAACTAATGACGCCTATCTGCTTTTGCTTGGCTGCTTTTGGTATCTATATGTCACGGGTCTCAACCTCCTACTGACTCTTCCTCCCAGGCTTGACTGGACAGGATGGGAATTCCTGCTTCATAACTAGTCTACCCTATAACATTGCCAGCACCTCCAGCGAGAGATCCAGCTAGAAGTTAATGCATGTGTTTTGTTTAAAAAGGCTTTAAACATGTTTGGGATTCGGACGGATGAAAGCACACACTCATTTGAAACATCTACTCCTTTCAACAATTCAGGATTTTTGCAGAAGAATAACAACCTCGAAGAAAAAATAAGTTCCTTGAAGGAAAAAACGTCAAAGGATCAGCTTGATAACAGCGACAGGGATTCCCGTTTTAGACGGACAGAGACAGACTTTTCCAATCTATTTGCTAGAGGTAAGGTGCCAGTCTATTTTAATGAAGAGAAATATAAATATATATTTATTGAAATGATGTAAGGCAGTCACGGTTGATTTACAATGAATGGTAAACAGTACTAGCCTACTGATTTTCGTTGTCGTTTTACTATTTCATTTCTCGATATGTGATGTTTGATCAAAGTGTGGGCAGTAGCTAATTACAATATCATAATTGATCAGATTGTTATGTAACGTTTTTTTACTGAAGAACAAGCAGAACTTGTTATAGTCTGTGAATAATTTACATTGAATTTGTTGCAGTGCATATTTAAAAATAATATTTACCTTAAAACAGTAGCCTGCGCCACTGGAACACATAATTTCTGGTGGAAAATATATTATAGTTTATGCAATTTATACTACATTTACGTAGGACAACGATGCTAATAAATTGGTTCACACATAGCCATCATGCATAATGAAGTCATGACAAATTCAGTAGGAGATGTTGAAAATACTTAAGTGATCCAGGAAGGAATGCAAAGCAAAGACTATTTTTACTAAAACATGTTTCCACTGTTTATCCTAGATTTATTACCAGCCAAAAATGGAGAGGAACCGACTATGCAGTTCTTGCTGGAGGTGGTGGATATTCTGATAAACTATGTCCGGAAGACCTTTGACAGATCCACCAAGGTTCTGGATTTCCACCACCCGCACCAGCTGCTTGAGGGCATGGAAGGCTTCAACCTGGAACTGTCTGACCAGCCAGAGTCCCTGGAGCAGATACTTGTGGACTGCAGGGATACCCTAAAATATGGAGTTAGAACAGGTGAGGAAAACGAAGACAAAGGAGGCGTACAGCCCAAAATGATAATCAATATCTTTCATTTCTCTATAATGGAGTTTAATGATTACAGTTATATGTGAAATGACAAAGCTCTTTGAGAAACATATTAAAGACAGAATAATGTTGTCCTCTTCAAAGGTCACCCAAGGTTTTTCAATCAGCTATCTACTGGCTTAGACATCATTGGTTTGGCAGGAGAATGGCTCACCTCTACTGCAAACACTAACATGTGAGTGGTCTTTATTTTCCTCCTGGTATTGCACATTTATTCTGTAATCTCAAGTCACAGGAACTTTAAATATACATTTGTCAGCCTATCCAGTAACCAAATTCCTCAAGGTTTTGTGCAATATGCAATGTGAACAATAATGTAAACCCATTGTTATCAAACATACTGTAGCTCTTGTTAAGGCTCGGATCGTGATCAGAGAGATCTAATTTAGTATCAATGGATTTTGGACTGGTTAATGTAAGTCTGGCCGCAAAGAAAAATTGCACTTCTAAACATTTTTTAAGGGTTTCTGAAGAATATGGTGGAAAATGAATATCAGTGAAAGGGGGACATATTGGGGGCTCTTCACAAGCTTGGAAATGTAATGGTCCTCAGGATACACACACAGGCAGACATTTTAAGCCAGTAAAATGTGTCATTGCAAAAACAAAGAGGATTCTGAGTTAGTTATTTGTTGTTTGCTGTGTTATTGGATTTCACCAACATTGTGGCTGCTATCTGACAATACAGCCCTGCAGGCACACTAAATTGCATATTGATTGTGTATCTAGGTCCTTGTTTTTATGTAACGCTCTTTGGATAAAGATAATGGTGCCACAACGGAATGTGACTATCCAATGAGATCTACAGCACAAATGTGAACAACCGACATGTTGTTTCAATGATGTTTTTTCTCTGGGAAAGGCAATCTGGAACAGACAGCATTGTGATAAACAAGGAGCAGAGGGATTTTGAAAAGAAATGTTGATGCATTGTTTGCCAAAGGCTATTGTTGACCTGTTAATGTTGAGGCTGCCCAGTCACTGATGTCCCTGGTCAGAGAGTGTCAGCTAATGGAAAATGATCAATTTGGATATGGCAATCTGAGAACCCTTCAGGGCAACTGTGAAATCATAGTAATAAAAAAGTCTATATGAAAGAATACATAGTGTAAGGATTGACCAAACCCCCATGGTTACAGATTTTACAAAGTATTGGGATGTCATGGTCTTTTTTTAGTTTTTTTAGAGTTGCACACGTTCACTGCCTCAGATAAGCCTCGTCATTACCACTGTCAAATTGATTGACAGTTAAAGTTGACAATTACATCCATTGGTTATCATCAGGAAACGTGTAAGCTAGCAAGAATTAATACTCGATGTGACTCAAAAACAGGTCCTGTCAGTTTTTTTTCTTTACAATGTTACTGGATGTAATTAGCAAGAGACTAGAAACAAGAACTATATCTACTTTGTGTTTGGAACAGTGTGATAAACTGTATTGTCCTGGTCTTTGTCACTATTCACTGCATGGATAGACATGTAAGAAATGTACAATAACTTTAAGCAATACAGCGTAAATATATTGCTCCTTGGGCTGCTATTGGGCTAATCTATGTGAACTATGACAAGTTTACATTTGAAAAATTAACATGGTTTTGCTTTGCAGTAGAACAATAAAACGGCACTGGCAGCAATCAAACATACAGTTACATCTTTCTAAACTTCACACTGTTAGATGAACTGTGTAATGGGATCATGTCCCCAAGAAAATTGCACTTGTTTATTTGTAGAAGGTTTAGGGTCAAATACTATTTGATTAAACAGTGTAATGGTCTGTTTTAGGTCAAAATAGCAACTAGTAATAGTAAAGCATCAATGTACGCTTTCTAAAATATAATACGTAGCATTCATTTAAAGATTGACTATTGCTTATTGTTTCACAATAAAATGTTGCAATCTTCAGTGAAATTATTAATCATACTTAGGCAGGTGAATGCGTCATGCTTGGCGCTGTGAAACTAGTCACGATAGTCTCATACTCACCTACAATGTGCAAAAATCTTTTAACCCTAGACAATCTATCTGAACTGCTCAACTAGAATTAATTGGTCTAACTCAAAAGTTTTGAACACACTAGTAAAGCTTTTTAATTCTTCCATCCTTAATTAACCACCACAAATACTATAACTCACTTAATCTTTCATCTTGGATCTGACACTGATTAAATGCTACAAACATGACTAACGTTAACACAAGAAGACTAGCCCATCTTAGACTGCTTCAACACAGTTTTTTGCAATCATTGATACTTTATAAACTAAAGCTTGTTGTAACACGTTAGTTGATTTGAACTAGCCTACTATACTTGTTCAATTAAATTTAACCCACTATAAAATAACAATACAACTCCTTGGACAAATCTGTGGGATAGCAAGTGGCACGCAAATGATTCATCCAACCACTTGTCGCCGAGCCGTCGATTGTTTTCGCACTGCTCATCCAATATGGAAGCCTTTATTCAGATCATGCATGGGATGATTATGTTCCCTGACACACAGGGAGTCGCTGAAGAGCGACGTGGCAGGATACATAATCTTACTTATCTAACCCAAATCCTGGGCAGTGCTGTCTCCCTCTACATACCTGTCTCCCTCTACATACCTGTCTTCCTCTACATACCTGTCTTCCTCTACATACCATAACAATACTAGCAAGCATTTTCTAGCTATATTTTCCTAGTGTACATCCCTGGTGGAAATTCTGTGACATTTTCTAAAGATATAAAGACAATTCTTTGTTTTTTTAATGTCTGATTGCGTTCCATGAACATAATTGTAATGTTTGAAATCACATAAGGTTTGTAATGTTTCACATACGCAGATACATATATTCTTTCACTGCTAGCATCAGAGAAAATGACCATAAATGTAATATAATGGATATATTAAAAACACAATAATAACAAGCTAAAAAAACTGGTGTCCAGACAAACCACAAGACACAAAGGCAAATACAGTGTCATTGTGCTAATTCATATTGCTAGAATGTTCTTGCTAACTATAAGTCAAAAGTTCTCTGTTGGTGGCATATTTTAGTGTACTTCAGGCTGTGTGACATTCATGTTCTTTCTTATTCCACTGCAACAAATGGTCTTCCTAATTCAATGTGACAAAGCCATCATTGAACAGCGGCTGCTTATAACGTGGTGTTCCGTGCTTTCTGTGGCTTCAACATGACATTACTCCATATACAAAATAAGAAAAATATATAATGGGAATTCAAGAATAGAACAAAAACTAGGGATATTTCACAATTGCATGAGAGATAATAAGATTGCTTTTGGCCTTTACATCAAGGGTAATGCGTATTAATATTTTCCTGGGATTTTGACCTTTGATTTTGCCACTTGATTCTGTTTATGTGGCAATGTAGATATGAAAAACTAAAAACAACATTTTCTTTCAAGTGTATAGACAGAATGCAATCGGTAAATGAAGGGGTGAATAGGTAAATGAAGGGGTGAACAGGTAAATGAAGGGGTGAATAGGTAAATGAAGGGGTGAATAGGTAAATGAAGGTTTGAATAGGTAAATGAAGGGGTGAATAGGTAAATGAAGATGGGTGCTCTGTATTTTAGGTTCACCTATGAGATTGCCCCGGTCTTTGTTCTAATGGAACAGTTGACACTGAAGAAGATGAGGGAGATTGTTGGCTGGCCAGAGGGAGAAGGTGATGGGATATTCTCACCAGGTAGGTGCAATTCAAAGGTGTTTCTTTCCAGAATACTCCCAGTTGAATCATTCACAGAATCAGATGGGAAAAATCAGGAAATCTAAGAATCCTAGAAAAGTATACTTGGAAAACCTGGGAATTTCTGGAATGTTACTGACATTTTGCAACCGGTTATGCCCTTAGAATCTGTGATGGGAAAATAAATCCTAATAAAAGCCCTTAAAATAATGAAAAGCAGTGAATGACTGTACTCTAAATTTGTGCAGGCGGAGCAATTTCAAACATGTACAGTGTGATGATTGCTCGTTACAAGTTCTACCCAGAAGTCAAGACCAAAGGCATGGCTGCTGCCCCCAGACTGGTTCTGTTCACCTCAGAGCATGTAAGTGTCAACCAATGTCATCATCTGAACATACATGTTTAAAGAGTCAGCATGTCTCTAGTCTCACAAAATTCTCTCACAAACTCTTAAAACCATATTACTGTATTGAATATCCAGCTGTTGTTGTTGTTGTTGTTGTAATAAGTCAGGGTTCCTAAACGTTCTTGGCTCACAACCCCATTTTGATATCCAAAAGTTACTGCGACACCAACCATGTCAATAAAATAATAACAGTCAATATTTTTACTTCTTTACTTGGGGCCAGGACATTCAACTGCAGAACATTGTAATTCCGGTATTTCTAATTTAATTAATAACTTAACATTGAATTGTTTTAATGTGAGTCTATCCCAGTTAATTACAAGTTATTGGTGTGACAATTCTGATTGTGGCCAAAACGAATCAGATGCATGAGGATGTCACATAGTTTTTCAATATACATCTATTGATGCACCTAGACAAATCATCAGTGATGGAACGTGGGGTCATTGGGTGTTTTGGGTCTTTCGACATCATTCACCCTTACCCAGGTGACCCAGCCGGGATTGATAAAGTTCTGACTTGTGTCTAAGTAGCACGGATCGTCCCTCTTGATCCACCACCATCTAGAGGGACTTCTTGGCTGCCTCTATGCTAGTTTTGGTGGCTTTCCTTCCATAGCGTGCACCTCTGATGCCAAGCAGGCTGTATGCTCCGCAGAGAGACCGCACTGTGAAGCCTTTACATCCCACCTCTATCGGCACACACCGGGCACACAACCCCGGTCTGCGGCACTCATCCCCTAAGTTGGCGTACTTAGCACGCTTCCTCTCATTGGCCTCTTCCATTCGCTCTTCTCAGGGAATGGTCAACTCCAGTAGGACCCCCTTTTTTGTTGAATCTGAAAACAGAACTATGTCTTGTCTCAGGGTGGTTTCTGTGATGTGCTCTGGGAATCTGAGCTGCTTCCCCAGGTCGGCCTTAATCTGCCAGTCCGGTGCGGTTCCAAGGAGTCCCACTGCCCCCCTTGGCTGAGGCTTCGCCCTTGCTCGGACGAAAGCAGTCACCTGCCTTGCTGATCGGAGAGGCTTGCTCTGGGTGATGCTGTTGAAGTTGCCTTCTGCCATCGCCTTCAGCAACTGGTTGTAGCACCAAGTGTAGCGTCCTTCTCCCAGGGCTTTTGGGCAACAGCTGAGGATATGCTCTAGTATTCCTCTACTGAAACACAAAGGTCATGATGGTGTGTCAACCTTGATCCAGTAAGGCTCACTTTGCCAAAGCTTGGACCAGGAGATCTTACGGTCCACTGCTTGTTCCCATTTTGACCATGTGTCTTGCTGTCGCATCCCCAACATCTGGCTAGCACGCAGTTCCTCCTTTGCCTAGGGCTTTGTCGTAGCACGTGGTGCGAACGCTACCACACCCTGCTCGTCCAGATTCCACTGGGCCAACCAGCACGCTGTGACGCAAGCGTGACTCAGCCTGCTCTACTGCTTCCTGCGCCCTCCACTTCCTCCCAGTCCTGACTACGATAGACATGTTAAACATTCTCAAAGTCACGAGGTGTTTTCACATTTCAGGAAATTCTCCTGTGACCCCATTTTTATATTATTCAACCCCTAGTTTTGGAAATGCTTTGGTAGAAAACTCAATATCAGTCATCCGTAATGACACAATATCAGTGTCATTAGGGAGAACCTTCCTCCAACATGGAAGCTTAGGAAAATGAATAGGCCCTTGTCTCCACTATCAGGTTTGACTGCTATGTTGACTATGTCATTGACCTATATTCCAACTCAGAATGTAATCAACCTTTATAATATTCAACTGATAGTTAAACAAGTCATGAAATAGATATGGATATTGTGTTTATTACAGAGAAGGAAACATTTATTCATTGTGAAATTCATGTAATTAAACTAATCTGAAATCATCATTATATTGATTAGTTGTTTGTTTCTGTGTTAATAGATCATTGACTCTATCTCTTCTGCATAATTGTCATGGCTGATAGACAGCTAAAACCCACACTCTATAGCTAAAACTATCACTAAAACAAACCATTTACTGTATCAGAACATTAGCTGACTATGTGTCAGAACCCAGGTGATATGTGGCTAACCTAATGCCATGTTCATGTTTTTTGGCAGAGCCACTATTCTATAAAAAAAGCCAGTGCTGCTCTAGGCTTTGGAACAGAAAACTTGATCCTGTTGAGCACTGATGAAAGGTCTGTACAACACACTACACTGTACAACACACTACACTGTACAACACA
>JACXGM010000388.1:33252-76066 GCA_016801145.1 Umbra pygmaea | reverse complement strand
GCTTTTTGCTTGGTACCGCACTCATTTTCAAATGTTTGGAATATATTATACATTTGTATTTTGCAAATTAATGTCATATGTGCTACCGAATACGGAGATAAGGCCAAGCTTCACTATTTTGCGCTCTGTGCTCCGAGTCCGAAGATCTTGAAATCGCGAGGCAGACTAAACGTTAGTTGTCATGGCAACTGAATAAACAGAAATCTTGCCTGGTCAAAATCTATTCGTTAAGTGCAAGTCAGAAAGAAACTAAATGGAGAAGTAATGATGTTGTTATATTTATTTTTATGAAAATAAAAATGTAGCAAAAGCATTTATTAAAAATGTGCGATCTACCAGCATTGTCTTTGCGATCGACTGGTAGATCGCGATCGACCTATTGGGCACCCCTGGTGTAGATGATAATGAGTTGATTTAACTTGATATGGCAATCCAAATTGGATGTTTTTCTGAGGGTGTGGATGTTCTGCCCTGTAATATATATCTAGGTTTGCTATTTCTTCATGCACTAAGATGTTAATTTCTTCTTCACTAAATTTAAGCTTGAACTTTCTTCTTCCGTAGGGAGATCCATGATAGACACATACTGGCCCATTGTTTTCTCTTTTAGAGGCGCGCTAATGGAGGGCGGAGTATGCGCTGATTGCGTAATGGGTATCGGGTTTGATAAATACTACGCTAAATGTGGAAGCATAGCGTGCGCTATTACCAAACTCGCATAAACAGAAGCAGCGCAAACTGCGCTAGTGTTAGTAAATTCGGCCCATAGTGTTAATGAAAACATATTAAATAAATAAAACTATAATTTTCTGATTCTGACTATATTTAGGGCAGCAGAGAAGGTTTTGGAAATGTTCAACTTGCAGACAAATATATGACCACTATTTGAGACTAGATATTTCCGTCTGTGATAAACACACAGACATTTCACCATTCATTATTTGTAACAGAACCTCCTCTTTCCAACAATCCCAACCATCAGTTCCTATCACATATGGTTCAATGGACATGATGCTTTTGACAAGCGTCAATTGACTTCCTGTCCATCATCCTTCAATATATCTCTTATTCCAAATGACCCTATAGAAAGACATCAATTGGACACCTGTATGTCAAACGGCTGGTCGATCGGCCTATAGTTGATTTTAAGGAAATTTCATAGGTTTGGTCAAATTTTTACAGTACAGAAAAATCCAAAATGGCAGACTTAATGGGTTCTTGAGTTGGGTTCTACTCCGTATTGAATACCCCTAATTAACACTTTTGATAAGTGTTAACATTTTAACTAGTTAATATTGTTCAATCTGACACTCACAGTGTTAAGTAAATGTGACAATATTGTTTTTACAGATCTTGTACCACAATGGCAGTCACTGTAAGATTTATATACATTTTTATACAAATTGAAATCGAACTGCAAGGATATTCAACAGTTGTAATAGTTCTTCTCCCACAACCTGCAATCACTAAAACTGCAATGGGGAATCACTTACAAACTGAACAAGACTAGCAAAACTACATTGACAGAAAACACTAATCTCAGTAATTATACCACTTACAGTTTGTATTAGATTACAAATTATTATTTTTGTTAAATAATTACACATCAATGCACAAAGTAAACAAATATATTAAAACTAGGCCTGAAACGATTCCTTGAGTAACTCCAATAATTCGATTACTAAAAAACCTTCATGCAAAATTATTTGCCTTGAAGCTTCGTTTAATCAATGTTAACGTTGTATCACTCACTGTGTTTCTGCATTGATGATTATTACTGTCACACACAGGAATGACGCTGCTGGTGACACATGCCATGACTGATGGAGCAAATAATAAAATGAAGAGCGTAAATAGTGAGGGGCTAAGAGAAGAGACAGGTTGGAGAAAACGACAGAAGGTGTCCTAAGTTTAAAATCAGTTCAAACGTAATTAAAATGAAAACTCTGCAGTGCATCTACTGCAAAATCAAACTAGTCTACCACAATAATAGAATGACGTCAATGCTTCAGTATCTCAACAGAAAACATTAATCATCCATTCTATATTATGAACGATGAAACTACACCAAACACAACAACTACCAAAAACAAAGACAAGAAAATACGTAGTGGTGACCACTACGTAGAAACAGCTGATCAACAATCTACTAGCATAAGTGTAACAGAGCTGTGTGACATTGTAAATCAAATATATAAATGCAAAGAATTCCCTGAGGCAGGCCAAAACCTGACCACATACCACACGGTTTTGCTGCAGGGTCTTCTGCTGGGGACCACCGCTCTTTGACGTTTCGCCCCTTTACCCAGAACATCTGCTGGTGGCGGGGCAGTGAACAGTGACGTCTCCCTGACACCCCCTGCAGCAAAACCTAATTAGCTGTTACTCCCCCAAGCCTTGTCTCGTCGTTTCAGCCAGAGCCAGTGGCTTGCTTTCTCAGCTTCCTCAGAGAGCTCTTTAGTGGATCTGCTCAGTATGGCTCCCCGTAGTCCCAGGTCCTTGAGCAGACATGATGTTGATCTGCCCACAAAGCCTCTGGCTCCCACCTCTACTGGGTACAGCCTCACACTCCATCCACTTTCTCTGCACTCCGCGACCAGGTCTGTATCTTCGCCTTCTTTCTATCGTAGGCAGCTTCCAGTCCCTCCTCCCATGGCACTGTCAGCTCAATCAATATTGCTGACTTCACAGATGCAGACCACAGCAACACATCTGGTCTTAAGGTTGTGTTGCATATCTCCTGTGGGAACCGGAGCTGCCTTCCCAGGTCCACTTCCATCTTCCACCCCGCTCCTGGTGTTATTACCTTTGCGGGTGGTCTCTTGCTGGCATGCCTTTCAGGTTCCTGCCTGATGAATTGGATCCTGCATTGGCTCTCTGATGGACTCTGGATGATGCCTCCTGCCAACTTTTCTCCAGCACCTCTGCCAGCTTCCTCAGCACTTGGTCATGCTGCCATCTGAGCCGACCCTTTGCCAGTGCTGTTTTGTAGCCCGACAGAACATGCTGGAGTGAGGCCCGCAGAGGTCGCAGGATTGCTCTGTTCCAAGCCATTGGTGGAGGTTTTTAGGGCTCGGGAGGGTGTCATATGTTGCCCTAATAACGAAACTTAGCCGAGCTTGCAGCAGTTTCCAGAATTCTGCCCAGCTGATTTCTCGGCTCTCGACACCCTCCCAAGTTGTCCAATGCCCCTGCTGCCCCTACGTCACAGAACTCACTCTGATCTTTTCCTGCTCAATCCTGGTGACCTCTAGAACAACTAAGTCCTTCCTCTCCTTCCTGCTTGCCTTGGACCATGGGATGGGTGGCTTGCTGCGACTTGTTGATGTTGCAGTCTTCCCACCACCTTCTGCACCTCCTCCTTGGCTCTCCATTTCCTTCCAGTCTCAACTCTGGCATTTGTATCAGCTACTGCTCTGTCAGAGGAGTCCCTTAATTCCATCACCAGCCTTGCCTTCTCCTGCCTGTAGCCCAGGGTGATGGATTTCAGGGGTAGCTGGAGTGAGTTCCATCCGTACAGGCCAGTAGCTGAGAAGCATTGTGATAGGCTGAGCCATTTGCGGATGAAGGAGTTGGCTTTTGCCTCCATCTGGCTTACGGCTGATGAGGTGACTTTGCACAGCTTCAGAGGCCACATCACCCTTGGGTACAGGGTGAAGGGATAACACCACACCTTGTACTTTCCAGGTAGCTGGCTTGCATTGATCTTGGACAGGCCTTAGGACAGCTGCCGTAGGATGTCCTTTTCTGAGAGATCAGATGTATAAATTCTTTCCAGGCTACGGATGGGCTGATCCACAATGCAGGGGATGTCTTTCCCGCTGATGGTGAAGGTGAGAGGCTCCTTGACTTCTGTGGCTTAAACTTCATCCTGGCCCAGGTGATCAGCTCTTCCAGCCTTTTAAGCAGCCTGGATGTGCATTGGGCGGTTCGCAGCAGGCAGGTGATGTCATCCATATAGCTCCTTAGTGGCGAGAGCCTCTGGCCTGCAGGAAGCCGAACCCTGCCCACCACCTGGCCTCGCTCCGATCAGGATGACCTCAAACGCTGCCACAAAGAGGATGGGGAAAATGGAGCATCCCATGGCGATCCCTACTTCCAGTTGTTGCCAGCCGGTGGTGACTTTCTTCAGTACAAAGCACATGTGTATCTTCTGAAAATAGTTCATGATCATAGTCCTGATGTTTTCTGGGATGTAGGAGGAATTCCAAAGCGTAGGCTATGAGAAGGTGTGACACTGACCCAAAGGCATTAGCTAGATCTAGCCATATGACGTGCAGGATCCCTCTTAGTGGTCTGGATCTGTTCCCAAATCATGGAAGCATGATCTACGCAGCCAGGGAAACCTGGAATCCCGTCTAGCTGGTGTCGATGTAGTTGTTTTCTGTGAGGTAGGTGGTCATTCTTCTTGCCATTACGGAGAAAAAGACTCCCCCCTCCACATTCAATAGAGCTATGCTCCTGAACTGCTCGAGGGTCTTGGCGTTCTGTCGTTTGGGAATAGGGACGGCCACTGCCCTCTGCCACTCAGATGGTATGGTCTGCTTTGTCCAGGTGGTTCTCATCAGGGTCCATAGCAGCTTCAGCACTCCTAGGCAGTTCTTATACAGCTTGTACGGTATTCCGTTCAGGCCTGGTGCTGAAACAGATCTTGTCCGCTGAATCACCTGCCTGACCTCGCTGAGCTTGGGTGGTGCTGTGTCAAACAGGGCTGATGGTTCTGAGGGGCACATACCCTGGCGAGCCTACGGGGGTGTTCCTTGCTGGGTCACTGTACTGAGTGTGGATGTGCTCCTGAAGTTCTTCTTTTGAGATATCCAGGGTTCCACTCGTCTTCTCCTCAAGAAGCCCACGTGCATGCCGGAATGGATTCCTGAAGAAACTTGATCTTTCCTTCTCTTTCCTTTTTCTCTGTCTTCTAAAGCATTCTGCTCTCCGGAGATTAGCAAGTCTTCTTCTGATCTCATCCCAGAGAGCCTTCAGGCCCTCCTTCTCAGACTCCTCTGCCTTCCTCCAACGCCTGCGGAGCTGTCTTCTGCTTGCCACCAGGTCATCGATCTCTTTCTCCCTCCTGCCCTTTGATCTTATTGCAGCTTCTCTGACAGTCACCTCGCCATACCTGTTGCTGCATTCTTCATACAGGATTTCCCCAAACAGGTTTAGTTTGGCTACCACTGACGCGCGGAATGTTTTTTTCAGCAGCCTGCTTAGATGTTCATTCAACTTTCTCCACTCGTCAGTTTCGTTGGCCTTTGGCCACTTGATCTTGTTTCTTCAGAGTGGATTCTTCAGGTTCCTGGCTCTTTGGCTCGACTCTCTTCTTGGGTCGCTTGTGGGTGCAATTGGGTTCACTTCTTGGGGTTCATCAACATCTCTTTTTTCCTCCTCGTTCTCTTTCTCCTGCTCTGACTCTGCAACATTGGGCCCGTTGGCACAGTGTTTGTCAACCCGGCCTTGAATCCCATTTGTCTGACCTGCTCATTAACGCAATTATGTGACCCACCACCCATATCTGGAATTAAGTCTCTTTTATTTTATTTTATTAAAGTACAGATTCAGAGCTTTCGAATGGCATATCAGTAACTGCAATTGGAGAAAAGATGGGACTTGTATGATGCTTTAACTTTTGACACAATTGTAAATAAAGTTCTGAGATATTAGCACACCGTATCTCACTGTTTCTAGGCGCGGAAGTTCCTTTTTTTATTTATTTACAAAACGCTAAAATATTTGTTATTCAGCTAAAATGAAAGTTTACACATTTAGTTTACACATTTAGTTTTTACTGAATGCCTAGATGTAGGTGGCGGGTCAAATACCTAATCAGCCAATCACGTGGCAGCATAACAATGCATTTCGGCAGGTAGACATGGTCAAGACGATCTGGTCAAGTTCAAACCAAGTATCAGAATGGGGAGGAAATGTGTTTTAAGTGACTCTGAGCGTGGCATGGTTATTTCTGACACACGGCTGGTTTGACTAAAATATCCAGTGAACGGCAGATCTCTGGGCAAAAATGGCTTGTTGATGGCAGAGGTCAGGGGAAAATGGCCAGCCTGGTTCAAGCTGAAATCCTGTTACAACCTAAGTATGCATAAAAACCACTCTGAATGCACAACACATCAAATATTGAAGTAGATGGGCTACAGCAGCAGAAGACCACACTGGTTTCCACTCGTGTCATTTAAAAACAAGAAACTGATGCTACAATATAAATGAGCCAAACAAAATTTGACAATACAAGATTGGAAAAACCTTGCCTGGTCTGATGAATTTAAATTTCTGCTGCGACATTCAGTACATTGTAGTGTCAAAATGTGGTATAAACATCACAAAGCATAGGTACATCCTGCCTTGTATCAACGTTTCAGGCTGGTGGTGGTGTAATGGTGTGGGGGATATTTTCTTGGCACACTTTGGGCCCCTTAGTATAAATTGAGCATCTTTCAAATGTCACAGCCTACCTGAGTGTTGATGCTGACTAGAGGTTGACAGATTATGATTTTTTAAGGTCGATACCAATTACCAGAGACCAGAAAAGGCGATCATAATTAATTGGCCAATTATTTTTATTCATATTTATTTATGCAGTAAATCATATTTTAATGATGGGCATAGTAAGATTTATATTTTATATATTTTATCATATTAAAAGTTTTTAAAACCTTTTTTATGAGTAAATCCTTTAGTCTGTGCATTTTGACAGTTACTGGGGCGCAGACGGCTTAGTAAGTAGGGAGTCAGACTTGTAGTCAGAAGGTTGCCAGTTCGATTCCCGACTGAGCCAAATGTCGTTATGTCCTTGGGCAAGACACTTTACCCTAATTGCTCCCAGGTCGTTGCTGTAAATAATAAATTGTTGTTAGTCAACTTACCTGGTTAAATAAAGGTTAAAAAAAAAAAATAACAGTTGACCATTTTTTTTACCAAATGGTTTTGGTGCTGCACAACGGGAGTAAAGGGACAGATATCTCAGGTAAAAAGCATTTGATAGATATAGCTGGTTTTCCCTGACTAAAACAAAGTCGGCATATGTTATTCCATAGGAAATACAGGTCAGAAATTAGCAACTGGCTTAAGTGATTTTTTTACTGTACTGTAGATGCACAGAAATGCTAATGTATTTTGAAATTACAGAGTTTTGGTTTATACTGATATGTGCCTGATAGAGGGATGTAATGGACATTTAAAATAGGTTTATTAAATAATTACGGTATTCCCAGTACAAGTAATATGGTATACTGTTCTATTTCGTTTAGTCTAATAAAAGGCCACATGTACCATCATAAGGGAGTCTCAGACATCCCATTTCTCCCATATTTTATACTAGCAGCTCACTGACACCTGCAAATTATGAACAATATCCTGGAAATTGATTTGTTGCTTAAACAAAACATCGATGTGGGTATTGTATATCATTTGTGGGCGTCGTAAAATGGGAGACTCCCGGGACATCCCTAGGATAATCTGGCATTCACTAGTTTGAATCAGACTATTATTTTCAGCTGTAATTTAACCTCTAATCAAAATACACGTACAACAATGAATATAAATATAACAAAGTCTGTAACTGAGAAACATGGGATTTTGTCTCCCTTAACTACAGAACTAGTTATCTTGCTCAAGGCGTCAGAATGAAACGTTCTCTCTTTTCTCCACAGTGGCAGAGTTGAGTAAAATAATTCCCTTTTATTTTGCTGTTAAACTCAACGTCAGAAATACTTTGAAAACCGTGTTTGATAACACTAGCGACTTATATTCCCTGCTAAAATGAAAGCCTTTTAATTAAATATGGAGGTTAAAAAACATGTATTTTGTGAATTGTTTTGAATAGGCATTGTATGTTTTGACAAGTTAGATGTGCACAACGATTGTGCGTTGGCAAATGGACATATCAGTTAAACCAGCACTCGTTTGGTGCCACTACCCAATGTTAACTTACTGTAGGCAAATTTGATGATAAATGATAAATCCCCCCTTGTTTATTATATGTAAAACATATGCTGTAGCTATTAACTAGTTAACCGTAGTTTGCATTCTTCCTCCTAAAAAAGTATTGGCCATTATCGGCAAGCAAAAAGGCAGATTAATAATTATTTTATAATTATAATAACCCATTATTGCCCATTATTAATGAGTTAGGCCGATCAATTTGGCGACCATGTCCATCCCTTTATGACCACAGTGTACCAATCTTCTAACGACTACTTCCATCAGTATAACGCACAATGTCACAAAGCTCACATTATCTCAAACTGTTTATTTGAACATGACAATAAGTTCACTGTACACAAGTTGTCTCCACAGTCACCAGATCTCAATCCAATCGAGTACCTCTAGGCTGTGTTGGAACGAGAGATTTGCATCATGGATGTGCAGCCATCAAATCTGCAGCACCTGTGTGATGTAATAACGGCAATATTGACCAAAATCTCTGAGGAATGTTTCCAGCACCTTGTTGAATCTATGCTACGAAGAATTGAGGTAGATCTGAAGGCAAGTTGGTCCAACCATGTACTAGAACGGTGTACCTAATGAAGTGGCCGGTGAGTTTATTATTTGAGCAATACCATGGGGATGAGCTAAGCCTATTCATGTCTTCCAGACAGTCTCTGAATACTCTTAAGAGATGTCCAAGCATAACCACACTGTTTATATTAGCAGGAAATGGACTGCATCAGGCTAGTTGGAAATGTCAGACTCAATAACTATAAGAAAGTACTTTGATGGATTGTTTCACAGTCTGTTGCATTTGCACACACCTTTATTTAAATATGCAACCACTTGCATATAAAGGCATCAACAATAATATTGAGGAAACTGGGTTTCAGTGGAAATAGCACATCAGAGTCCAAACTTGCCATCCAGTTAACATTGGCTACAATACTAAGTGCCACACTGCAATTGGCTAAATATTCTGTTATGCCAATTGCCACATGACAGTCAGAGACTAAGGGTAGGCAGGAGTGTGCAAGGGCAATTAGCTCCAGTAGTGGCTCATTTCCACAAAGACAATGGTTCTCATTTCATTAGAAAAGAACAGGCATGTATCCACAGTCTGGTTACGTTTTCTCAACAGCTCCAATGGATTCATAGTCATAGATTTAGGGTGAGATGACGGGAACATGTCCCTACCAGTGTTTAGGAAAGATGTAATTGTCCCCACCAATAATTGCGTTTATGACGGTACATGGTAAATTGAATGTTATAAATGTGTGTTACTGCTTGATTATGAGGCACAGTATGATGAAAGATGCCCATTGCTAGCTATTTTGATAACTGCAGCATTGGCATACAATATGTATTAAGCGCTAATGCTATCAAGAATATAAGTCATTTAGGTTAACTGGCAATATAGGATTTCAGATAGGCTATAGTGCTATGATATAGTAATTGTATTGCTTACAATATTTGTAATTTTCTCATTGCTAGCTGATTTTTTTGATATTGTGCTACACTGAGTGAGAAACTTTCAAGTGATATCACACGCCTTCCATAGTCCTCCAATGGAGGCTACAGTTTCATAAAATCTCACATTACAACAGGAATTGTGCTGTACATACTGTAATTACTGGTTATAAACTGGTATAAACTGGTGCACACCCAAAATAATTGTTGTTGGAGGTGCTAAATAACAGATAATTAGATATTCGATACAATTCGAAAGTTGCACACTCCAGGTTTCAGCTCCAAGTGATTGATAAATTAAAACATCAACACTTTGGCATCAAATTGCCTTATTCAGTTTCAAAATAGTGTATTATAACACTCAGACTGTACCTTCGCCTCTTAGAACATGTTATCTGAATCTTGAAACCAAATAGTATAATAAAACCCTATGCAGCCCAACAGAATGATATTGGAGTAGAACGTATTGAAACTGAAGTAATTTAAAGCCATTCATGTTCATATAATAGGGGCATACTGTAGGCTATAATAATCAAAGAAATAACATTGCTAAATGCTGTGTCATGGGTCAATGTAGAAAATGATGGGTTGACAAAGGATGATTTTCTGAAGGCTACTGTAAATAATTTTGTTATTGTTTTGAAAAAATAAACAAAATAGGTATTTGTTGATAATTGTCATGTTACATTCTGAAAACATGAAATGGCATGCTATTCCAGTAAACAAAAATGGTACAATCATGAGATAGAAATGGAATTGACAAAAACATTCAATAAATTATTACCGATAAGTGATTTAAAAGATCTGAACCTTTTAAAATAACTGAAATGTGTGATTCAGTTAACTGTAGTGATTCTTAATGTCCATCACTATATAATATTGTCACACCAACTAACATGATATAGCCTGAGCTTTTTGCTTACTTCAATGGAATTTACATGACAGCAAAATAGTAGGCCAAAATAATATTGATTTAAGTACATTATTCACCAAAAAACCAATGCATAGCTAAGTAGTAGAAATGTGTCTCAGTTTACATTGTTCATTTCAGAGGCTTGGCAAATACACAGTCAATAATGATTAAAATAGAACTTTACACATAACTATATACCCTCTAAACCACATAAATACATTCATAATTTATCAGGCAAACTGAAATGCCAGTTGATCGAAGGAGCAATTATGAGACAGTAAGATATGGACAAACATGGTCACAGGTGAGGTCTTAAATTGGTCTAGTAGTGATTATGACAGTTAAAGTGTTAGACAAGATTTTGATGTAGTGTTTGAGGCACAATGTGTTCATACTAGGATGATGCTGTATAGAAATACACAGGAAAGGATGTTAGCATAGCCATACCACATCCAACCACGTGTCTCCCAGCCGCCCATTATTTTCACACTGTTCATCCAACACGGAGGCCTTTAGTCAGATCATGCACAGGATGATTAGGTTTAATTTAATTTTACCTTTATTTAACCTGGTAAGTTGTCAAACAACAACTTCCTATTTACAGCAACGACCTGGGAGCAATTAGGGTAAACAACATTTGGCACAGTCGGGAATTGAAGTGACAACCTTCTGACTACAAGTCTGCCTCCCAAACGACTGAGCCATCTGTACACAAGGAGTCTCTGGAGAGCGACGTGGCAGGATAGCTAATCTGACTTTTCTAACCCAAATCTTGAGCAGTGCTATGCCAATTTGCGCCTCCTCGTGCAGGAGTTCCAAAGAATGTCAAAGAACCCATAGTCAGGCTTGAACCACTGACTAACATTTGTGAAGCCACAACACTCACAACCTTGAGGCGGATGGGCTACAACAGCAGAAGACCCCACCGGGTACCACTCCTCTCCAATACAAATAGCAAAAAGAGACTACAATTTGCAAGAGCACACCAAAATTGGACAGTTGAAGACTGGAAAAATGTTGCCTGGTCTGATGAGTCTTGATTTCTGTTGAGACATTCAGATGGTAGAGTCAGAATTTGGCGTAAACAGAATGAGAACATGGATCCATCATGCCTTGTTACCACTGTGCAGGCTGGTGGTGGTGGTGTAATGGTGTGGGGGATGTTTTCTTGGCACAATTTAGGCCCCTTAGTGCCAATTGGGCATTGTTTAAATGCCACAGCCTACCTGAGCATTGTTTCTGACCATGTCCATCCCTTTATGGCTACCATGTACCCATCCTCTGATGGCTACTTCCAGCAGGATAATGCACCATGTCACAAAGCTGGAATCATTTCAAATTGGTTTCTTGAACATGACAATGAGTTCACTGTACTAAAATGGCCCCCACAGTCACCAGGTATCAACCCAATAGAGCGTCTTTGGGATGTGTTGGAACGGGAGCTTCGTGCCCTGGATGTGCATCCCACAAATCTCCATCAACTGCAAGATGCAATCCTATCAATATGGGCCAACATTTCAAAAGAATGCTTTCAGCACCTTTTTGAATCAATGCCACGTAGAATTAAGGCAGTTCTGAAGGCGAAAGGGGGTCAAACACAGTATTAGTATGGTGTTCCTAATAATCCTTTAGGTGAGTGAATACTGTAAGTTGATAAAAACTAGCTCATCATGCACAAAAACTTGCATCAAGTCATACTATTAGCAACAGGCAGGAGCATCGACAGGATTGTTAAAGTGTCCCCACCAATGTTGAAATTAAACCTACACCCTTGAATGGAGGCATGGACTCCCAAACAATGCATTAAACTACACAACTTAACAACAATCCCCTTGTAAAGATAGTGTTACAAGAGAATCTGCACAACTTTTGTCCATCTAAAATTCTGCCCAGTGTAATGATAATCAGAGCAGAGAAGGGACTGACATTAGAGCAAAAGACAATGCTTTGTCCCCTTGGTGATTGATGCACCTGGCACAGTTTTGTCGGTGTATGAGGAAGGGAGACCAGGCAGGAGTGTAGTTGTCATAGTTTAATGGGAAATGTCCAAGGAGTGTACAACAGTAGAGTAATGGCTGAAGGATAAGTAGCGAGTTTGCACAACGTGCATAAAACTAGCTGATACTATGCATATAGACACATGAGCAGATACAGAGCGTACGCAATATTCAACTGACATAACCGAATGCACATTGATTATATCTGATTACTATGCTCTATCACGGCATAGACACGGAAAGCTTACTATACAGACATACAGTACGCCTGACTCAAGCTAAACATCCACTCTTTCTTACTTACTTTCTTACATAAAGATAGTACATCTTCCCCAGACAACCGCAAACCAACATGACCAAACAATGAACCGCACCATGCCCTTGGACACCAGGGCTTATTTAACAGCTAATAGACACCGGCTGAATGTACTTAGCAATCAGATCAAACAAGCACTTGATTAACTATAATGAGACGTATCCATGGCTACTGGTGTCCAGGGGGGTGGTGCCAAAGATCCATAACACACACACAAACATAAACCTAAAACAACAGTACATATGCACTGGAAATGATACATGAAATGAACACAATTAGACATAAATACATATGAGTACATTTCTCAGTCCATGGAACGTTACACCACTCTGGAATGCCGTACAGTACCTAACAATATAGGTTGCATATTTGCATTTTAACAGCATATACAATAGACTCCTTACCTCTGAACTTCTTAGGTGGGTTGTTGAGGTCCCCTGTGTCTGGTTGAACCACACATCGGTCATCTACAAGCCTGGGGATAGAAATAGGAAAGACAGCTGATCAATCATTTTCATCTTTGACTACACATAAATTTACAGAGTGGGACTCCTGTTCCATATGAACGGAGTATTGTACTCCTTGGGTATATATGTATGTTATTATTCTATTTGTGTTTATAGATAAATATATATATAGCCAGTGCTCATGTACTGTGGTTTTGGTTTATTGAATTATTGACTGTTCTAATGTGTGCGTTGTGTAGCGCCTTCCTCTCTTCCACCTGGTACTGATTGGAGACTGAGTTGTTCTAATATCCTAATCACTTTCAGCTGGTTAGCTCAGTCCCTATATTAGTCCAGGTGAACGACAGGAAGGCGCGGTTCATTATTATAGTGTCATGTATGAGATTCTGTTGTGGTGTACGAAGTTATCTTGTATTGTTGTGTGTTCCCAGACTCCTCAGATGGAAATTAATATGATGTACAATGATCATACTGCATTGTACGTAGACTTGTGATATTTGTATTCAGTGTGCGTATTGCCAGGAGGAATACTGTCCGCGTTCTGTGCCACGGGTAAGAGCACAGTTATATTTCCTTTCCTGAAGTTGTGCTAGTCACTCGTGATGTATTAGTTGAGTGTGCGTATTGCCAGGAGGAATACTGTCCGCGTTCTGTGCCGCGGGTAAGAGCACAGTCACACTATATTTTCCTGAAGTTGTGCCAGTCACTGAAGTATCCGATTCCCTGCTCTGTATGTCTGGAACCACTTAGCAAAAGTATCATTAAACCTTTGTTATTGCCATCTGCCATCGTCTGCCTGGGTCTCTCTCCTGCACTCCCTACACCAACTCAAATTGTGACACACTTCCCAGATCAGATACCATGCTAATTTCCCCCCACCTGACATCAATTGCAGTGGTTTTGATTACTTCATCAGAAAAGTTTCATGATGAGTTCATTACTAGTAGTTCATTACAGTGCAAAGAATACATCATGGTTAGAAAGGTGCTTTCAAAAGGGCTCCGGGACAAAGTTGTGGAAAGGCACAAGTTAGGAAATGGATACAAAAAGATTTTAAAGGCTTTATCTATTCCTCAGAGTACCGTCAGCTGGCAAGTAAGAACTTGTTTTTATAGCATAGTGATGGCAACATTATGTTGTGGGGGTGTCGTTCGTCAGCAGAGACTGGGTGATTTGTCAGGATTTAAGGGAAAATGGATGCTACAAAGTATACCACAATTCCTGAGAAAAACCTGTGGCCCTCTTCTAGACACCTGAAGATGGACATGTAGTTCACCTTCCAGCATGACAATGACCCTAAACACAATAAAACTAAGCAGCCAATTGACCAGTTACTTTCAGTCCAATAAAACCAGGAAGAAAAAGTTGTTAAGTTTAAGTACATTTAACTGGTGACAGGACAGGAGTAGACATGACAGGTGAAGAGGTGACAGGAGTACATTTTCAATTTTATCAGGTAACTGACTTATTTAATGCAATGTTTTATTTATATGAAAGACAACTGAAAGTTACGGGGCAACAAAACCCTTTCCTTTTGTTTTCCGGCAAATGACCTAGTGATCGTTAAATTGATAAACTCCTGCAATGTATCAATCGAAGATGCAATCCACCTGTGGCATAGTTTACTTAAGATAATAGCTCACTATATCTGAATCATACATTCACTGGCACAATTCCAGGACAATAACATTACATCTTAATTATTTTCTTTCAAAAAGTTTAACTAACTACAAACATTAAAACATTGTAATAATAATACATGTTTAATTCATGTCCTAAAGTAGTTATTTAGCCGGTATCTCGTTATACTCTAACTACCATACTGTAATACAATGTTTGTCAAATTTGCTATGAAAGAAGCTGTAACCATTCCAAAATTGGTTTCTGCATTTACTTATCAGTGTTACTCATTCTTGTGTAGTTATCTAAAACCAAACTTTATAGCTAATAATGCATGATATTAGCCCGACAAGCGCTGAGAACTTTAGGTTAAATTGAGAACACATTCTTATTTACAATAATGATTCAACTTTTGGTGTTAACTCTCTTGCTCAGGAACAGTTTCAGCTCAGGGAATATCATCAACAAATGTCAATTTACCGGCCTAACACTATAGACTACTCTACTGCCCAAAAAGTTGAATATACTAAAAATATTTCTTTACTTACTAACTAATCAATCTTTGAATTAAGGGTTCTTAAAACTTCAAGTACAGTATCTGTCCTCAGGTTTATTAATTGCAAAGGTTTTGGGTAATTAAATCACATTTTGGGTTTACAAAGTACATTATTTTATAAAGAACAGTTGTATGATATTAATTTATAAAGGCAAGTGTAGAAAAGTCATATTGTTTGGTTATTAATCTCTATCTTTACTATAAACCTGTCTCTTCCACTCAAATGTCAGCTATTCAGGATATATTCCTGCATGTCACTAATAAGGAACTTAATGCACAATGGCTCGATTTCAACTAAGTCAAAATTATTATTATTGGTTTAAGAGTTGTAGAGGGTAGATTTCTGATGGAACTGCCCACTGTGTGCATCAAACTCAGAATGTCCAATGTTGGCATTTGACAATCCATCAGATCTCTGTGGAATTGCACATTGAGAGAACCTGCCAGGACATAAAGGCCTGAGATCAAACAGTGTAAACAATGAATGCGAGCTGTGTTTCATCTGCTACCTGCTGTAAGGGCATTCACTCCAATACTAAGTCAGTGTGCTCATTCAAACCGAAGCCGAATGCTCTGCACTAAAAATAAATAGAGAAGGAGCAGCTTCAGCTGAGAAACCTGACTGAAATCTGTATCTTGGAGGAGTCATTAAAAAAAAGAAATATTGGCTTGAGAGAAACTGGCAAAATAAAGGAATGGGATTTAGCCTTTTGAAATGTGTTCATGTGTTTACAACTCAAGTCTCAAGACTTTTTTTGCATTAGTATTACTAATAAAACATCTTATTATACTGTTTATTCATACAGTAAGTAGACTGCTACACATCAAAATGCTTTGAGTCTCATGAGCCTTATGACCCCTACAAACACAGCCGGCACCTTGCTTTTGAACAAATGTTCTGTCATCGGGTTCTTGATTTGTTCCAGTTAGCATTTTCTTTTTATAGTCGGTGCAGTATT
The DNA here is from genome assembly GCA_016801145.1 of Umbra pygmaea. Classification (NCBI taxonomy): domain Eukaryota; kingdom Metazoa; phylum Chordata; class Actinopteri; order Esociformes; family Umbridae; genus Umbra; species Umbra pygmaea. The sequence continues at coordinate 59,830 of JACXGM010000388.1, read as the reverse complement.
TAGCCTATGTATTGTATTAAAGTACATCCTACTGTTTAGTGAAAAACACACTGTAAGCTTCTCCCCAAGGGCAATGAATGGGGTTACGATAAATGTGTTGGTTTAATATACTAAACTAATAATACAGACCATAAATGGATGCCTCACATTTTGCTGACAGGGATGAATTCAGACCTGTCTTGAGTTGAGTGTGATAACGGATATGTAATGAGTTGAGGGTTGCACTCCTGCTTTATTTGACAGTAGTGAACACTCTGTAAACCAACTGCAGACCAGGTGGCTCATTATACCACCATCACACAGTGGTCAGGATAATACACAGAAACAACCAGCAGCATCACAGCTCCACACACGGCTGGCTGTGGCTAAATATAGCTACCTCCCTTTACAATCCTAACAGAGGGCCACCTCAACAGGGATGGAAAAAAGTGATTAACAGGCAAGGTGGGCAACCATACAAATGGGCATGCGTTTGTTGCCATGGCCAGCTGACGCACAATGGCAATTTGTGTAAAAGCAGATGCTTCTTCGGGATGGAAGCGTTTGAATGGAGGCCTTACGGACGACCAAAAGTGGCAGGGTGTAATCGAGATGTGCTAAAAAAAAATAAGATGCAAATGAAGGAGAGGGCAACAGCCATTATCGCTGAGGGAGAAGAACAACCGACAGGCAGCAGAACATGGAGGAGGAACAGGAGGGAGGGAGGTTGTGGAGCTGTGACGACTGTAAGCTAAATTGATTAATGTACTCCACAAAGTGTGGCCAGGTCCACCAGAATCCAGTCAGGGTTCAGTCAACTATCCTGTTCAACCCTCACCCTGTCTGGGAGGATAGTTGGGACTTCTCTGACTGAGTATCCACACCACTGTAAGTGTAGGATTTTGCAGATTTTGCATTTAATATGAGCAGCTAATTGCTGTGTGTAAAGTAACCACAGAAGCTCTCGTATTTAATTTCAAATAAAGGGAACACAATTATTTAAGCCACTCATTTTGTTTAAAAATGTATGGTGCGCTTTGTGAGCAATGCCAGCAGAACCGTAAACTCATTGTGTCACGGTATCAATGTATGTGGATACTTTGTAAACCTCAACAATCATGCCTATGACCGACCGTACTCTGCTTCTTACACTCAGGTTTAAAACACTCTCCCTTGCCATTTCTAAAAGCAGAGAACAGTATCACCTCAATGACAAGCACTCAGAAATGTAGCTGTTCTCGTGATACACTTCACTGAGTCAGCTGGAATCAGTATGAATGTTGTTACTTTATTAAAAAAAGGAATGAGTAAAGGTTTATTCAGCTAATAACATTATTGGAGCGAATATCATGAAATCCTGTGAAAGAAAAACATGACTCTGTCAAATAAACCACTCAATGATTTTACATGATCACCTTGGCTGCCGACTCAAACACCAACATGGTTAATGATTTCACCTTTGCGTGAGCTCGGTATATTGCATGTAAATGTTCAAAACTTATGTGTACTCTGTTGTGACAGATATGAGTTGCATCATGTATTCAATAAAAGATGTTGAGGATAAACATCAATGGGGCTTGGTGATAGTCAAGTTAAGTTGGATAGGCAGGCAGCCGTACGACAGTAGACAAACATACCCTAAAGTGCTGATAAATCCACTGGTAGAGCCCTCTGCATAGAGAGAGCAGATGTCCCCAATGTGGAGAAAGCTGGACATCTTGTCTGACATGTCGCCTCACTTCGGACTGTAACTGGAAATCCAAAAAGAAAAGCTTTAGCATGACATATGAACCACACAGGACGCACAATTCATTATCTTGTCAAATACAGCATTTACTATTTTCCTAAATATGTGTAAATCCTTTACCTCCAAGTAGATTTGCTATTATACAGTAGTATACCTCAGATGGCCAAAAAAAACTTGTTTGAAAGCATTTTTAAAGTATTTACTCCCAATATTTTGTGTAATTGATGTATTCACATTAATGTATGGTATAAAGGAATCATTAAGGTAAATTTTAAAAAGATAGTTTGCACATGAAATTTGACTGGAATTGCATAAGTGATAGGACTGTTATTCCTGAGTAGTAGATATGTCCAACTTTAAAATGTCAGATTTGAACAGTTAGGAGAAAGCAATATTATATGTGAATACCTGGTCCAAATTTTGAATAACAAACAAAACTGCGACCTATTCAACAATGCACATGACATGTGAATATGTGCATAGACATGGTATAGCTAGTAAACAGGGCATCAATATACCCAAATTTCTCACATATAATAAAGTACAGAGCAGAATCAAAAACAGAGTGTGTTGGAGCCAAGTTCAGTTTGAAAGGTAAAATAATGTGTTAATAGTTAAGTGAAGACACGACGACACCCAATGGGCAACTATGGAGTATTCCTAATGTGGAGATGTGGCCAGGCGCCTATTAATAAGGGACAGGTGTGCTGGTTCTTTTTTGTTTTTTGATGCAGAAGAATAATGTTTGTCAACCATGCCGGTCGTGCTGTATCGTAAGAAATAAGTACGAATAGACAACTTAATTTAGGAACATTTTGTATTAGACTTCAGAAGGCCTATTTTATTTGAACTTTGTTTTGAGCGCCCGTTTTATTTTTTGTTCTGATGAACAAACTGGAGTCATACCAAAGGACACCATCAGTGATAAGAAGCGTTCATGTAAGTAGGCTTTCATCAGATAGCAACACACGTGTTGACATATGTATTTCTGTACAGTATATATGGTTTGGCCTAAGCGAGGAGGAAAAGGCCAATACAATGTGTAATATTGAATTCCGACCTTAAGGAAAAGAAGCCAAACCACAGGGTCAAACATCCTGAATACTGCAGTGGGACAATTCCAGTTCTGTTAAGAATTCAGGAGTAACATATGGACTATAAATTCACAACTCTGAATAAAAAACACTTGATTTAATGCATAAACAGCCAAGCTCTCTGGCTATTTACTAGAAGACAACATTTAACCACTGAACAAGATTATATCGAAATGTTCTTTGCATTAATTATCCAAGCTAATTTGTAGGTAATAAAGTCCATTGCCCAGTTTAAAATTTACATATACTTTTGCATTGGCAGTTAGTCCATGACAGTAGTCCTACTATTGGAAATGGTGACATACTCAAATTATGTGGAGCATCAGATGTACTCTTGTAAATTTTCTAGGCCAACTTGACTTGATCATCAACATTTTCAAATTAGTGTTGAACAGCACCACACCGCTGGTAGGTGACTGAAAGTTAAGGGCTACTAATATACAATAACCAATGATTAAAGAGTTGGGCCTAGGCGTACCTTGACATTTCCAACTTAGGCCTACTCTTTGTGGACCATCCTGATAAACCTATGCATCATTTGGAAATGTCAATTAGAAAGAAACATCCAGCACAAAACGTTGGTGAGAAAAACACAACCCTGTAAAAAGTACAACCCTGTAAATAATAAGGCAGTGAACCACATCAACATCCCAAATTCATAAATCATCCAAAAAGATGCAAAAACTGTACAGGAACCTACACTACATTTTATAACAAATATCTGAACTTGATTTAAACTTGTGTATGTACATTGGAAGAATCGTAAAGGGTACACTACTAATCCAAACAACAGTTCAATTGGCAATTATATTCACAGACATTAGATTGTTAGTCTCTACAGTCATTGTGCTTTCTAGGAAACGTTCGATCTTTGATTTACTGAAGTTGTCAACTGTAACGTCACATGGTTAAGCTACTGTATACTGTACATTACCGCTTGATTACTGTGTCAAAGCACGAAAGTGACTCTTTTTACTGCATACCTTGTCATTATCGAAGCTTACTCAAAATGCACTTTAAGTCAAAAAGAGTCTGACATTTTACATCTGAAGTTTCAGGTTTAATTCCACGATACAGGCCCCATTTGTTGAATTGCATATGGAACGTATAAACAAGTATGCCGTATACTGTAGCCTACAATACGAGTGGGCTACTCCGACTGAAGGCAGCCTTACTTCCCTGATAATAATAGATGATGCTCCGATGCTCTGCTTTAAACTAAATGATAAGGCTGTGCATAGGTCTTTACCTTAACAAAAAGAAGAAATTATGCGAAAATAAAAGCGATTCCGGTTGGATCAGCAAACGTGAATGTCCACTGCGCCGTCCTTTTTTAATTCCATTATTGCATTGAAACTCCAGTTAGAACACCGCGTCTCTGACAGCTGAATTTGTCCTCAGCGGGAATCTGCTTCTTACCTCCTCCACATGCGCTTTGAAGAAACGCCCCTTTTGCTAATATATTTATATATAGGGAAGCAATGGTGTTTGGGAAATGTGGTTTCAATAAAACATTAACAGTAAATGCAGTGAAACCACAGACAGCATCACAACATTCGAATAATCTAGAGTACATGATCTGTTTAACTCATACTATTGTATGATATTGACTCGTAGAGTATAGCTTTACATTTGCACGTTCACAATAGATCGTAGACTCATAATTTTTAGGTAATTGACAATTTAAATATTTGATAGTAAAAATGAAAAGTTTTCACAAGCTAGAGAAAACAGTGCCCTAAATACAAAAATATTAATAATAAATGTTTATAAAAATACACAGGTATTCTTTTGTTATAATGTATTGTACCTACTAGTATGAATTGTAGTATGAAATTATTAATATTTTAGGTGTCATTGTGGATAAAAAATCAATGGATAGTGCACCCTATTTGACAGTAATGCATCTAGAGACAATTGGATCTTCCATGTGTGGGTGTAAAGTGTCAAAATGAAGCATCATAGCAACACAAATATTGCTTGACTCATATGCTACTGTTTGCATTTGAGTATAAGCAAAAACAGCTGATAACCGGCCTTGTCACATGACATTACATTTACCACATGATATAACCCCTGAGGCTGAATTATGTTTGCACTGTAGAATATCTGTGTTATAAAAACGGCACAATGTCAAAAAAAGAAATATCCAAATCACACTTTCTCCCATACTGCAAGGCCTTGTGCTGGGCATGTCATTCTGAGAAAGGTCGAGACGAATAAGAACCCCAATCATTTTCAGGACATGATGCTGAATTAAAAACATGACAACCACAAACCATTCAATCAATTAGGTATTAGGAATAGATTTCTGCCAGGCCAGACAACACAAAATTGTAGCCTGTACAGGTCTATGTCCCTCTATGGAATATCCTATAAGTGGCTTTTAAAGATAAAAGAGAATCATTCCTAACTCTTTATGGAAGATTGTGAAAATGCAACAGTATTATACACATGCTACAATAAATGTTTTAAGTTAACTTTATGCTATAGTGGACAGTAAACTTTTGCAACTGAAAACAGAAATGTACATTTGAATAGTGTAAGCTAATTTTGTTTCTGTCTTCTCTCCTTCCACTTGTAAATGCATCCTATACTTGATTAAAGTTTTGAAACTCCAATAGGGAGGGGTCTAGTTTATTTTCATTTGCCCCATAAAAATCTTGTTTAATATTTTTTTTTAACGGCTGGAATTGGGACACTCATCAATGTAGCTTAATCTGGTTGAAACATGAAAAAGAATCCTTGAAAAATGTAAGCCAGTGAAGCACTTCCCAGCTGAATTGACTGCTGTACATTTGAGCGCTCACCTAAATGTTTCCAGACCCCACTTATTCACCTGTTGATTCTCTAACACAAATTCCATTTAGATCCTTAGCCTGTAAATAGGCACTCAGTGTTGATGATTCAAATTGAGTTCAGTGGCTCACTTAATGTCTGTTCAGTTATGAGAAATCTGTCATTTGAACTGTGCATTTAATGATCACTTGAAAAGCTTTTAATATTTACAGTCCATTCTCACAGTATCGCTCTTTACTTTGGAATCAACCATGATACATCTTTGGTCCACGTTCACAATTGGTCTGGGACATTTTCAATACTATGATACAGTCGTGGCCAAAGGTTTTGAGAATGTCACAAATACAAATTTTCACAAAGTCTCCTGTCTCAGTGTTGATGATGACAATTTGCATATACTCCTATAATATACTGCAAATACTCATATAATGTTATGCAGAGTGATCAGATGAATTGCAATTAATTGCAAAGTCCCTCTTTGCCTTGAAAATTAACTTGATCCAAAGAAAAAACATTTCCACTGCATTTCTGCCCTGCCACAAAACGACCAGCTGCCATCATGTCAGTAAAGAAAGTCCAGCAAGTGCCAGGATTGTCTACTAATGTTGATTCAGCTGCAGGATCAGGGCACCACCAGTGCAGAGGTTGCTTAAGGAATGGCAGCAGGCAGGTGTGAGTGCATCTGCACACACAGTGAGGAAAAGATTTTTGGAGGAAGGCCTGGTGTCAAGAAGGGCAGCAAAGAAGCCACTTCTCTCCAGGAAAAACATCAATGACAGACTGATATTTTGTTAGACTGATGGACTGCTGAGGACTGAGGTAAAGTCATTTTCTCTGGTGAATCCCCTTTCTGATTGTTTGGGCCATCCGGAAAACACCATGTTCAAAGAAGACAAGGTGGGCGCTACCATTAGTCCTGTTTCATGCCAACAGTAAAGCATCCTGAGACCATTCATGTGTGGGGTTGGTTTTCAGCCAAGGGAGTGGGCTCACTCACAATTTTGCCTAAGAACACATTCATGAATAAAGAATGGTACCAACACATCCTCTGAGAGCAACTCCTCAAAACCATCCAAGAACAGTTTTGTGACGACCAATGGATTTTCCAGCATGATGGAGCACCTTGCCATAAGGCAAAAGTGATAGCTATGTGGCTCGAGGAACAAAACATTGACATTTTGGGTCCATGGCCAGGAATCTCCCAGACCTTAATTCCGTTGAGAACTTGTGGTCAATCCTCAAGAGGAGGGTGGACAATAAAAAACCCACAAATTCTCACAATCTCCAAGCTTTGATAATGCAAGAATGGGCTGCCATCAGTCAGGATGTGGCCCAGAAGTTTAAATAACAGCATGCCAAGGTGGATTGCAGAGGTCTTGAAAAAGAAGAGTCAACACTGCAAAGATTGACTCTTTGCATAAACTTCATGTAATTGTCAATGAAAGACTTTGACACTCATGGACTGCTTGTAATTATACTTCATTAACTAACTACTGAAAAAAAGATCTAAGAATACTGAAACAGAAAACTTTGTGTCAATCTTAAAACTTTTGAGCACGACTGTACAGTATATTAATACCATGTTTTTAGACACACAATTTTTTTTATTTTGTTTTTATTTCACCAGGTAGGCCAATTGAGAAAAGATTCTAAATTTTAACAGCGATCTGGCCAAGATAAAGCACAAGGTGGGAATTATACAGTCTGTGCAATTGAGTTCTAAGCTAGAGGTAGATCAGTCCGAATGCAAAGTGGCAGGGTAAAAACAACAACACAGGAGGTAACATATTGAGCATAACTTTGCAGATGATAGTGTGCTACACATACACACATCATATGCATGCACACACAAACACACCAGTAGCTCAATCTCTATAAATCTTGTTAATAGAGCATGTTAATTTGAGAACTGAAGGTTGTAAAGTGATAATGCGTAAGGTTTGGCATCTGAGGCAGTACAAGTGTTTCTATTACCATACAGTATGAGAGCTGTACATGCCAAATCCATATCACACTGCTTTCACTTACCACACAATAAGGAGACCTTTGAGCTCTAAATACTGCTGCTGCAGACCGCTCCATTGTAAACGTTGCAGATGATGCTTTGTTGTGTGGTAGACCCAACTGTAGAATCGATTAGTTCTCTGAGTCATGTATTAATGCTGTTCACCTCCACTAAATCAATTGGGAGTCTAATGAAATCATTACAAGTGTTGTCATCCTGATTTCTCCATTTGGCTCTGATATCATGCTGCTTCTGTTCTCTTGGTGCCTCACTGCATGTTAAACATGTATTTTACAACACAATTTTTTGAAGTGCTTGTTTATACTCTTATCTACAACCTATTATCCTTACCCTGCAAGCATTTCTCCAAACTTGACTGACTTTAGTAAATCATACAGGGACATGATCCACACGTGAGAGCTTAGTCTCCGCCCACCACTGTCAGCCAACACTGATAATCTTTGTTTTTTAAGGATTTCATCCCTGTCAAATTCTCTACTTTGCTATATTTTCTAATATGCACTCCCACAATCTTCTCTAACAGGGTACACACACACACTCTGTCACATGAGGTCATTGAGTCCTCAGTTGTCATGGATACCGAGGGCTGTTAGTGTTTGACTTCATATTAATCTATGCCACAGGTGTCAAACCGGTTCCACAGAGGTTCTAGTGTATACAGGTTTTTGGTCTTTCCCTTCAATTAGAGCCCAATTTAGGGGAGATCCTAACCAATGGAACTAGTTTGACTCCTATGATCTATGCCAGGGGTGTCCAAACCCTTCCATGGAGGGCCTAGTGTGTGCTGGGTTTTGGTCTCTCCCTTCATTTAGACCCAAATTAGGACCTAGACTGCCAGGTGAGGGGAGATCCTAACCAATTAATGAGCTACTCCATCAGCCTTGTACAAGGTGAAAGCGAAAACCTGCATAAACTAGGCCCTCCATGGAAGTGTTTGGACACCCCTGATCTATGCCTACACCACCACCGAAGTGAGTGGACATTTTATAATTTACTGTCACCCTTAAAGGAGCCAGTTGAGATGGTTCGGGGATCTCATAAGGATGCCCCCTAGAAGCCTCCCTAGGGAGGTGTTCCAGGCATGTCCAGCTGTGAGAAGGCCTCGGGGAAGACCCAGGACTAGGTGGAGCGATTATATCTCCACACTGGCCTGGGAACGCCTCAGGATCCCCCAGACAGAGCTGGTTAATGTGGCCAGGGAAAGGGAAGTTTGCAATCCCCTGCTAGAGCTGCTGCCCCCGCAACCAGACCCCGTTGAGATGTCACCCTTATATCAATACAATTAATTTATTACGAATTAACTTCATTCATTAATATGTTAAGCACCATGAATTAAGGCTTTGCAATTTTTCATCATCGTTATTCAAAACAACTTTAATTAGACAATCATAATACTGTCTACTTTTTCAGATCCCTTTCTGGTCCTTTTTCTTGGCAACACCACAGAATTTTGTGCAAACCACAGAGCTCCCAAGATGCCCTGTCTTTAGGATGCTATAAATGATGGCTTGACCTTCGCTTCCCTGATACAGAAGCTCTTTATTGCTGAGGACAGTGCTTGGCCGGAATGTTTTCGTACAGTATATTGTTCCTTCTTTTATGGTACCGGGTTATGTACATCAGCCGCGGTCGGTGGATCTTAATTGGGAAGGACGGGATCGTATTACGCTCGGGACCGGAGTGAATGGAATGGTGCGCAATGCACAAAACCTAGTGTGCAAAACAAAAAAACACTGGGTTTTGTGCGTTGCGCACCATTCCATTCACTCCGGTCCCGAGCGAAATATGAGCCCGTCCTCCCTAATTAAGATCCACCGACCGCGGCTGATGTACATAATCTTAAATTTCCTTTGAGTTTGAGTCTGTACGAATCCCTATTTGTTTCATCCCATCGCTGCAGAACCTGGCCCAGGGGACAGACCAGCAAGCTTACATTAGCTGATTAAAATGCGCTATGAACCATGCCCATCCAAAGAGCCCCCTACTCTGGTCCATATTTAGCCTATACCCTATTGTACACTGCTCAAAAAAATTAAGGGAACACTTAAACAACACGATGTAACTCCAAGTCAATTACACTTCTGTGAAATCCCACTGTCCACTCAGGAAGCAACACTGATTGACAATCACATGCTGTTGTGCAAATGGAACAGACAACAGGTGGAAATTATAGGCAATTAGCTAGACACTCCCAATAAAGGAGTGGTTCTGCAGGTGGTGACCACAGACCACTTCTCCGTTCCTATGCTTCCTGGCTGATGTTCTGGTCACTTTTGGCTTTCACTCTAGTGGTAGCATAAGACAGAGTCTATTACCCACACAAGTGGCTCAGGTAGTGCAGCTCATCCAGAATGGCACAGCAATGAAAGCTGTGGCAAGAAGGTTTGCTGTGTCTGTCAGCGTAGTGTAGAGAGCATGGAGGCGCTACCAGGAGATAGGCCAGTACATCAGGAGACGTGGAGGAGGCCGTAGGAGGGCAACAGCAGGACCAGCAGCAGGACCGCTACCTCCACCTTTGTGCAAGGAGGAGCAGGAGGAGCACTGCCAGAGCCCTGCAAAATGACCTCCAGCAGGCCACAAATGTGCATGTGTCCACTCAAACGATCAGAAACAGACTCCATGAGGGTGGTATGAGGGCCCGACGTCCACAGGTGGAGAATGTGCTTACAGCTCGATGTTTTGCATTTGTCAGAGAACACCAAGATTGGCGAATTCGCCACTGGCACCCTGTGCTCTTCACAGATGAAAGCAGGTTTACACTGAGCACATGTGACAGATGTGACAGAGTCTGGAGATGCCGTGGAGAACATCCTCCACCATGACCGGTTTGGCGGTGGGTCAGTAATGGTGTGGGGTGGCATTTCTTTGGGGGACCGCACAGCCCTCCATGTGGTCACCAGAGATAGCCTGACTGCCATTAGGTACCGAGATGAGATCCATATGCTGATGCAGTTGGCCCTGAGTTCCTCCTAATGCAAGACAATGCTAGACCTCATGTGGCTGGAATGTGTCAGCAGTTCCTGCAAGAGGAAGGCATTGATGGACTGGCTCGCCTGTTCCCCAGACCTGAATCCGATTGAGCACATCTGTGACATCATGTCTCGCTCCATCCACCAACGCCACGTTGCACCACAGACTGTCCAGGAGTTGGTGGATGCTTTAGTCCAAGTCTGGGAGGACATTCCTCAGGAGACCATCCGCCATCTCATCAGAAGCATGCCCAGGCATTGTAGGGAGGTCATATGGGCACATGGAAGCCACACACACTACTGAGCCTCATCTTGACTTGTTTTAAGGACATTACATCAAAGTTGGATCAGCCTGTAGTGTGGTTTTCCACTTTGATTTTGAGTGTGACTCCATATCCAGACCTCCATGGGTTGATAAATTAGATTTCCATTGCTAATTTTTGTGTGATATTGTTGTCAGCACATTCAACTATGTAAAGACAAAAGTATTTCATACGATTAGTTCATTCATTCAGATCTAGAAAGTGTTATCTTAGTGTTCTTTTTATTTTTTTGCGCAGTGTATATTGCATGTCATTACTGTTGGGCCAAAGAAATGATATCTCCAAGACAAACAACTTTCAGGAATTGAACAAATGTCAAAACCTTCCTCAATGACTACCATATGATTTTAAAACTTTTTGAATAAAATGTCTTGTGACTGGTGACTGGAGTCATGAAATAGGTAGTGACTACCTTTAGAGTGGGGTCTGCTTTAAACATATGTAAAAAAAAAAATGAAAGTGTATATAAGTGGTCTTCACCTGACAGCCGCAATATGTACCAGGCTGGGAGATGCAACATTCAGGAGATAGAACCTCCCAAAGGTGTGAGGTAAGCAAGTGGTTTGGGTGCACCTCTTGGTTTACAAAGGACACCAAATCACTAGCCCGTCCTCTGATGGCACAAAACCTGCTTCCTCCATCCACCCCACCTCAAAGGAAAAGTTTCCCTGTAATAGCATCTCTGAAACTCCAGCCATTGAGAATCAACTCAGTTGACTTGTTGATTCATGACTTCTTTTTTGGGAGCTGGGGAAATCTCCACAGGATGTTACCTGTTCTATGGCACTAGTTCATGAGAGGGGTTCTGTCCACTGGTGTTGACCATCAACTTCCCACCAATCAGTGTGTCTACCCTGACATTCCCTCCTCCCTCTCAGACCGTTATCCGATCCTTGGCCAAAGGACAGACAACTTGTCCACCACATTAGCCATCCCAGAAATATGATGTGGCTTACCAGTGTCCCTTTGTGGCCCTTAGCAGTGTTCACCAAGCTGTGTCTGAAAGGGCAACCATGTAGCTTGCAAAAACAAACAAGACATCAATAATATCATTCCCTGACAAACTGTAGCAGTGGGACATTGTCTGCAATCGTAGCTAAGTGGTAGCATTAATCGTTTTGTGTTTGCCAACAATATCAGATTCCACTAGTTATCAGGGCTGAATAGGCAGATTAATAATCAGTTACAATAGAAGACAGACATGACACAATACAAACCTTAGCAATACCTAGAATGAAGTTTGAATGACAGTTTTCTGACAGCAAGGTTGCCAATATCGAGTTGTATCAGCTTGTAACAGATAACTGTGAAGCATTCTGTTCAGTACGCTGAAGAGGAAAGTACCAGGATAGTGAAGGTTGAGCTGTAATTAATAGCACCTGGAAGGCTGCAAGTCTGGTTTTCTGCGGACTCTACGTTTCTCTTGGCCTTTTCAAGGAATGATTGCATGGATTCTCATGAATGCTAATCGGGTACATGTGGTTTGACAGTAAATCCAAAGTTTGTCACATCCGGATGATCGAATGAATGAAGGCTGGTTACGAGCATACATGGAAATAATTTTTGGTACAGATTGTTGGTTTGAAAAATATGAATCATACCATTTTATAAAAAAAGGTATTTGAAAAGTTATAAATAAATCTGATCATTTTTACCTGTACAGTAATTTTTATCTATTGGAAAAATACTAAGCTAAAATTAAGACAATTCAATGATTTCAACATTTTTGAACTGCCCAAACACTGACACACATGCAATAGTGAAAGAGCAAATCTTGGTCCGACTTTGTAACATGGTTCTGTTTCTTGATTTGTTTTCTTTTCTGTTCCTACACAGAACAGCTACAGTACCTAATACCCATAACTTTGAAAAGAGAGTGGGATTACAAAACGCATTGCCTGTGTGTGTGGGTGTGTGTGTGTATGTGAGATATGAGTGTGTGTGTGTTTGCACTTTCTAAAACCTCTGTGTGTCTGACTGTTGCAGCCTGATGCCTTTCCTCTGCCAGTGTTGTGTGGGAGTAAATGTAGATGGTGATCTTGATTCATAAGCCATGTTTTAGACTCAGGATTGTTTTTCCTCTGTGGGTCCAGTCTTTAATCTTATTCTGGTATTGATCAAAATGTAAATGATAGCAAAGGCAAACTCAATTACAACCATAGCAACAAAGTATTATAGAAACTCTGGGATTATCTGTGCAGCTACAGGTTGCATAATAATTATGTTTTAATGTAATAATTGATTAATTTGACAAAATAAACAACATTTCCCTAGAGCGTATGCTTTATTTATTTTACCTTTGTTCCAGAAAACAGACCTACTGCATTTGATGGACACTATTTTACGATATTAACCTAAGCCACAATAACAAAGGTCATGGGGTTTCACCTGGGGAATTAAAATAACTAGTGTATGACTACAGACATGACTACAGCCAGGAATAGAAAGCACTGCACTAAGGATGTTCTGTTCATCTTCTTTCTTTGTCCTGTGTAGTATATGGTACAGAACCATGACCCTGTTCCACAGAGTGGTCCCTTTCCCTTACCTTTCTCCTTCAGATGAGCTACTGGATGTACAAGCTGAATATGCTGTTCAGGAAATACATTGTTTCAATGTCAGTAACCAGCTTTATCCTTGCATTTATCTGCAAAACAAAGATATATAGCTCCACTAATGGGGCATTTAAAAAATAATATATATGTTATGATGATGATGATTATGCTGATGATGACGATGTTGAGAATAATAATGATGATGGTGATAATAATTATGATGATGGTGCTGATAATGGTGATGATAATGGTGATGATAATGATGGTGATGATAATGGTGATGATAATTATGATGATGGTGATGATAATAATGATGGTGATGATAATGATGGTGATGATAATAAAAATGGTGATGATAATAATGATGATGGTGATGAAAATGGTGATGATAATGATGGTGATGATAATTATGATGACGGTGGTAATGATAATGTGGAAGGTCATGATAATAAATGATGGTGGTGATGGTAATGGTGATGATAATGATGATAATAAATGATAATGGTGGTGATGATAATGTTGATGGTCATGATGATGATGTGGTGATGATAATGAGGGTGAAGATAATGATAATGGTGATGATAATGGTGGTGATAATGTTGATGATAATGGTGATGATAATGTTGATGATAATAATGATGACAGTGGTGATGATAATGGTGATGATAATGGTGATGATAATGATGGTGATGATACTGATAATGGTGATAATAATAAATGATAATGGTGGTGATGATAATGTTGATGGTCATGATAATGATGTGGTGATGATAATGAGAGTGAAGATAATGATGATGATAATACTGATGGTGATAATAATGGTGATGATAGTGATGGTGATGATAATGGTGATGATAATAATGATGGACGGTGGTGATGATAATGTTGATGGTCATGATAATAATGATGATGGTGATGATAATGGTGATGATAATGATGATGCTAATGTTTATGGTCATGAAAATAATGATGATGATAATGGTGATGATAATGATGATGATGATGATAATAATGATGATAATAATGGTGATGATAATGATAATAATGATGTGGTGATGATAATGAGGGTGAAGATAATGATGATGATAATAATGATGGTGATGATAATAAAAATGGTGATGATAATAATAATGATGGTGATGATAATGATGGTGATGATAATAAAAATGGTGATGATAATAATGATGATGGTGATGATAATGGTGATGATAATGATGGTGATGATAATTATGATGACGGTGGTAATGATAATGTGGAAGGTCATGATAATAATGATGGTGGTGATGGTAATGGTGATGATAATGATGATAATAAATGATAATGGTGGTGATGATAATGTTGATGGTCATGATGATGATGTGGTGATGATAATGAGGGTGAAGATAATGATAATGGTGATGATAATGGTGGTGATAATGTTGATGATAATGGTGATGATAATGTTGATGATAATAATGATGACAGTGGTGATGATAATGGTGATGATAATGATGGTGATGATACTGATAATGGTGATAATAATAAATGATAATGGTGGTGATGATAATGTTGATGGTCATGATAATGATGTGGTGATGATAATGAGAGTGAAGATAATGATGATGATAATACTGATGGTGATAATAATGGTGATGATAGTGATGGTGATGATAATGGTGATGATAATAATGATGGACGGTGGTGATGATAATGTTGATGGTCATGATAATAATGATGATGGTGATGATAATGGTGATGATAATGATGATGCTAATGTTGATGGTCATGAAAATAATGATGATGATAATGGTGATGATAATGATGATGATGATGATGATAATAATGATGATAATAATGGTGATGATAATGATAATAATGATGTGGTGATGATAATGAGGGTGAAGATAATGATGATGATAATAATGATGATGGTGATAATAATGGTGATGATAATGATGGTGATGATAATGGTGATGATAATAATGATGGACAGTGGTGATGATAATGTAGATGGTCATGATAATAATGATGATGGTGATGATAATGGTGATGATAATGATGATGATGATAATGTTGATGGTCATGATAATAATGATGATGGTGATGATAATGGTGATAATAATGATGATGATGATAATGATGATGATAATGGTGATGATGTCGATAATAATGATGTGGTGATGATAATGAGGGTGAAGATAATGGTGCTGATAATGGTGATGAATGATAATGGTGATGATAACTGTGATGATAATGATAACAAGTTACACATAAATCACAGAAATGACATATGAAATGAAACAGGGGCATAAAAATACAAACTAAAAACAAGTTGCGGAACTTCAGAGTAATAGATGTAGGCACATGTACAATTAGTGCAACAGAGTCTGTATCAAAGAGGTAGATCAAGTTGGTAGTGGCAAGGCAAATACAATTAAGTAATTAAACCACATTACTGCGCAAGAGGATATTGTGCAAATGGGAGACAAAAAATAAGATACTGTACAGATCAGTGCATGCAAAGGTACCATGGGCAATACTAAGGCACTAGAGCAGATGGGCAGAAGTAGTGTGCGTGTGGGGAGGTGGAGGGTCAGCATGTGCAGTGATCAGACAGAAGCTCTGATACTCGTGATTTAAAGGAGGTGAGGGAGATGGTGCTATGAATTTCAAAGTGTTTTGTAGTTCATTCCAGTCGTATGCTGCTGTGAACTAGAAGGAGTTTTGGCCAAAGGAGGTATGGGTTTTTGGGGGTGACTAGGGAGATGTTCCTGCTTGAGTGCAGGTTACGGGTGGGTAAGGCAAATGGTGAGAAGAGAGTTTATGTACAGAGGGGTTATGGTGAGGGGTTATGATGGTGTGGTCTGCTTAGAGGTGGATCTGAGTCACCAATGGCAAGAGAGACATCATTCACACAGAGAAAAGAGTCGGCCCAAGAATCAAACCCTATGGCACACCCATAGAGACATCCAAGGGTCCAGAAAACAGACCCTAATATTTAACTTGTCGAACCCTGTCAGATAAGTAGTTGGTGAACCAATCGATGCAGCTATTCGAAAAACAGAAGCTACTAAGTCTGCCAATATGGATGCAATGATTGACTGAATTGAAAGCCTAGGCCAGGTTTATATATAAAGATGACTGCACAGTAATGACTTATATCAATGGCAATTGTAATAGCATTTAAGAACTTGAATGTAGCAGAGGTGTAGCCATGACAAGCTCAGAAACCTGACTGCACAGCAGAGTGTGTGTTGTGGGATTGAAAATGTTTGGTAAGCTGTTTGTTCATCTGGCTTTCGAAAACTTTCGAGAGACAGGACCGGATGGATATGGGATATGAAAATAATGATGACGGCGATGATAAGTTTGATGATGGCGATGTTAACTATGATGATGGTAATGATAGCTATGATGATGATATTATTGATGATGATAATTATGATGACGAAAAGATTGCTAGAGCTCAGACTACAGAGTGGACGTAACAGAGCAGATCAGACTATACACCCAGGGAGAGACTGCAAATGGTGTTATGGTCAATTCTATGTTAATTCCAGACAGTTAACCAGATTCAAATTCCATAAAAACATCAAGGAGAATTTTTATATCAATCCCTCTTCTTGAGTTCACAGATATTAAAATTTAATTAACCCGAACTTTGACAGCAAACATAATCCAATCAGGGTCGGGCTGAGCTACATATTAAGTTGTCAGTATTTGAGTATTCTTTTGAGCAGGATATGAAAAAAAGCCTAAATTGTGCTATTCGAATATGGACATATATATAGATATACACATGCAGTCTGATCCATAGCCTTCGTGACTTGTGGATGTGTGCTGTTCAGACTATGAATCAGAACTCCCACCACAGGCGCTGCTGCATGTTGGTGGCTAACAGACTGTGACACGTTTGCTAACCTGTTCTGTGGTTCAAATCCCAGCAAAACAGAGAAAAGGATCTGTCAGAAATACAGAACCCTATAAGCATCTGATCTTTCCTTGAACAGCTAAAGAGGAACACTAGAAGTAAGTTTAAAATTATTTGTATTCTTCAAATCAACCACCAGGTTCCAAAACAGCTTTAAACAGAACTGAATAATTTCAAACCTTTGTCACATTGGACTCTATACCATTCAATTCATGTGTGGAATTCCTTGTAAATGATTCCATAGATTAAAATCAATTTGAGCTGATTTCCTGTTGATTTAGCCTATTAGAGAGCCCTGCTTACATACTGTACAGTCCTGAGTATAAACCACGCTGCACGGGAGTACTAAGCTGTATCAAGAAAACACCCTCTCCTCCCTCTGTTTCAATCAACCAAGCCGGAAATGTCAAAATAAACAGCAGATGAATTAGATCAACCCCATTGATAACATCGGTCTCATATTCTGTTTGCTAGTATATGTTGCCCAACAGCAGCATGCAGATTCATTGGAAGAGCTTAGCAGAGCCTATTCAAAAATTGGCAAAAAGAATAAGCCTAATAATTGATGTTGGGGCAAGATAATATTTAAGATGCAGAGCAGACTGGATTGCTGTTAAATTGTCCAATGACACAGCATGGTTGTCATTAAGATCTCCATGCGCTTCTCTCTACATTGTACAGGTCTAATGTTCTGCTTCACCTAGGTCCTATCAAATGAAGAGACTGGTACTGTGCCCTACAGGCTAGAGCTCTACATGACTAAAAATAAAATACAATTACGCTGTTAATGGCCTCACTATCCCCCATGGAAATGCGCTTATTAAAACAGCTACATAGATATTCTAATTAGGCCTAGTGGTTAGTGCTAATACTTTGTGTTGCTGCTATTAAATTATATTCACAATGTGTTTATATCTACACTTTATTAAGAGGCCATATACATTTAGTTGCATCTTTGGTTAAAGGACATACAGTATACCACCCATCCCTTTACACAATCCATCACTAATACACAATTCATCACAAACACACAAGCCATCAATCAATAACACACCAAAAGAATTAATAAAAAATTATTTAAAAAATATACACTTCCCGTAAGTTTGGGAGAGGTTGAAACATATATTCTCAGTATTAGGGCATATGTATGTTATATTTCCATACCAGAAATTTGTAATGTGACATTTTATTAATTAAATAATGAACTCATCTCTTCACCACATCTTGATTTCAGAATGACAGAAATGGACAAGATTAAGTTGTCTACCAGGTGGTGTTCTTAACACTTCAAGGAGCCTCCCTTGAACATGACCAAAGAGAGAGCCATGCAGAGGTGAAAATGCAATCTCCTATTTAGCCCACAGAACAAGATGAGTAATCGCCTTTAACAGCAGGTAATCTTTTTAGACTCAGCCAGTCAACTGACAGAGCTACAAGTTGAACGACATGGTTAAACAGTAAATATATACACAGTACATTATAATTTCCTTCAATGTAAAGCAGACACTTCATATGCAGTATATAGCAGAAATATCAACTACAAGGATGTCAGACAACAAAGTTACATTCAAACACTTAATGTGTTGCTATGGGCCTCTGTCAAGCCCCCCCTTTATAAGCTTCCGCACTCGACAACCAGTGCCTGACAGTATACGATTGTCGACACCAGTTGGTCATTTCACATGGATTTCAATAGAAAAAAGGGAGACTACAATAAAAATTAAAGTAAAAGCATCGGCAAGATGATTGTGCTGATCTCTATCTTGCTAACTGTGCTTGTGTCCTTTTGCAACTGCAACATATACTGGAACTTGAACAACTATACGTTATGTACCGTAGTATGTATGTTCTATACAACCGGACGTGAAAGAAGCCTATGGACAATGACTACACAGTCTTAAAAGAAAAAGAATTCAGAAAAATTGTTCTTCTACTATCCCCATAGCAGACTAGTCAGCTGTAAATATGGCTTGACCCCAAAAAATACTAACAAAAGGTTTCTCAATGGTTTAGAGTAGTATCAGATGTACTTAAAAACATACTAAAAGTTTTTTAAATTGCCGGCCGTCAGTTTTTTTAAATTACTCTTTTGTATTCCTCCTAGACCAGGAATACTGGTGCCTGATATATGTTTTGGCTATGTAATATTCTAATTAGCATATTTGCATAATAGATAAGTGATTACAAGTACAACAATATATTAAAGCAATTGGTTACAAGCATATTTATGCAAAACATAAGTAAATTTCCCTTAAGTAATTGCAGACCTTTCTCATATCGTTTTGCATGGTGTTGGTGGTTTCTGTAATTCATAACCATTCTTTTGATTCCAATAAAGAATAAATTCATTAGAACTGTGTGGTAGTGTAAAGTCTGTCAAAACAGGGCTGCCACATGAACACTCAGTACCGCTAACCCCTTTTATTTATTTGTGTTTTTTTTTAATACTTTTCTCATTTATACATATATTTTTCTAAAAAATACTTTTCCTCTTATTCTGCTTTATTTTTTATACTTTTTGCACTGTGACCTTCACTAGAGCATTAGTTGTCACATGATTCCTACCATAAGAAGTTGATTATAGTGATTCTCACAATTCCTAACTTGACATGGTCCACAAGCAGGCATGCATGGTAGTCCAAATGTCCTGCAACTGCACCGATGTGTTCGGCAGGCAGTTTGGCAATTACAGTGGATCATCTCTTGGAGCGTTTATAGGGCAGCAGGCTTACTGGTCATAACTGGCAGGGACCGGTTGTCCACCAGTTTCCATCCCCAATCCACTGTGTTCATGTCACTTTCCTTTCCAATCCACAACACGATCTAGAAGTAAAACTCTTTGGCAGTGGTATTTGGTTGAGGACTCAGTTGGAGGCAGACGTTCTGGGGTAAAAAAGTATTTGGCGGTAACGATTTTCTTGTTAAAAAGTTTGTAGCGCAAAGAGGCAAGTGAATCGGTACGCTTTCCGCCAAACAACACTGCCATTGACTTTGTCCCTTAGTCCTCTATGACATTCATTGCTTGATTCGGGAGCAGAAACACATTTGCACAGGACTGGATGCTTGATTCTCCATTCACAAATTTCGGGAATGCTGTCTGTTTGCCAACACAAAAAAATGGATGAAGTTGTATCACATCCTGTAAAGTCAACTGGGAACACAATTCACTACCCAGGACGTGTTTCTTCTCACTGCTGTTGTACACTTTAGTAGCTTTGGACTTGTCTGAATGAAAATAGAGGCCTCTATTGTTTGTTCCAGCATAGTAGAGGAGAAGAATGAGTAAGTCTGTATCCTCCCCAATGAAGGTTGTGGGCTGATGTTCTGAGGCCATGACTGCAGCTTTGACAATGTCCACGTCTGCATCACCTGATGCATTGATAACAGTGCAGCCCTTCTCCTTTCTGGAAAGGAAATCATCCTTTCTTCCCACAAACTCAGTCTCTGCATTGAAGTTAACAATGGAGCCAAGCATGGAACCAGGGAGCCACCGTCAAGGACATAACTCTCAGTTGGTGGGATGGTATCCAGGACTGTTTTGTTTGACTTCTTGCTTGAGAACGCAGTGACTGCCTGTGCTAGTTGGGGCTTGTTGGCTTTACGGAAGATTTCCTCGCCTTCGAACATGGCGGAAGGACATGAGCAGAGCTCATAGCTCATTACATCTTCCAGTAAAAGCTGTTCAGTTTTTGACTTGATCAGGAACTGTTGGAACAGCAAAGCAGGATCAATGGTTCGGTCTTGGGCAACTTTGATGGTGGAGTCATCTGCAAAGGGTTTTTGCCCGGTCCTTCCGTTAGATGGATATTCCAAAAATGGGTTTTCAAATCACCTTTTCAATGATCTCATTGCCAACAGTCTCAAACTCATGCACATTCACCTCCTCTTTGGCAACAACACCAGTTACAATGTTTCTCAGAGATAGGTCTGGAGAGAATGGTGTGCAAATGCTAATATTTTCCTTGATCTTTTCTAGATCAGAGTGATCTCTTTTTATCCTTGCCTCTGAGGATTCTCGGTGCTGCTCGCTGGTCGTGTAGGTGAGTATATTGAATTCCTGCACAGTGTTGTTGTATTCAGATGGGATGGGTGTAGACATGGTCCACAATGCTCGCATTTCTTCAGTCATTCCACTTCCTTGGGTCAAGCCTCCACTGCTTTTCAAGGATCGCATCCATGTCTGCTCGATGACAAGGTCAGAGCTAAGGCCTGCCCAGTACTGATTGCTGCAGTGGATCACATAGAAACCCCTGGAAAACCTGTAATTTACATCAGGGTGTCAGGTGTCGAGTTGGCACATTTCTTGGAGGTAGAAATTTGCCGATTTCAGGTAGTTGTAGTGCCCAGTCAATTAAAAATTAATTGTGTTTGAGCAAAATGGTATACACTGTGCTGCCAACAACATTTCAATGGGGCAAGCAATATCAAATGTCAGTATTATCTTCCATCATCTTCTGAATTGCTGAAAATTGTTAATTTAGTTTTGTTGGGTTTTGTATTATGTCACATTTATACTCAAAAACATCTATAGAGGATGCATAACATATGTATTACCTTATTCAAATTGAAATGAGTGACCATTTTAGGGGGTTCACACACAGGCCTCTGTTCGAGTTGTTTATGATCAAAGTTATACAACACCAATTTACTTTTTTTACAAGTTACTTTTGGGTGCAATAACTTTTAAAATGAATTTTAAGTCTGTGTTTTAGCAAAGCAAGGGTATGTGTCCAAAAACATGTACTGAGTAGGAGTTACATGACATAGGCTATATCGTTTACATCTCTGGTTCACTCCAAACAAAGATAAAACCTTACAGTAATCTCACAAAATCACGTACTCCATAAGTATGTAATCATGTCAGTGCAATTTAGACAAGTCCAATGGATTGATAGACCCAGAAAACATGGGGTTAGACACCAAGATTACTTGGTCAAATAATGCAGGAATTTTGATATTTTAAGGGCTTCCTGCCGATCTTGGAAGCCATCTTGAAAATTACACATTTCTAGAGGTCAAAATTTGGTAAAGGTTTAGTATGTTTTAAGAACAGCTAATACTACAAAAACAACTGAGAAACCTTGTGTTACTTTTTTCATATATGCAGCCTCTTAGACCCTTTTCTTGTTCCCAGAAGAACAATTCTTTAAGTGCATGTAGACAATTTTACTGCATTTGATTATATTTGACAATTAAAAACAAATTCTAAAACATTGGACCTATTTTCTTGAAATTATAAATAGAATTTCTTCCTGCTGTGGCCCCAATCTCTTTTATCAGTGTTGACTAGATATGTCCTTTTTGGCCCATGTTTGGTGCAACTGACATCTGTTTCCTCATTAGAGATATGCTCCAGTTGAGTAACGGCTGCCTGACCTCATTACAGTGTCAATGATCCTGACATAGACGCTTTACTTCCAGTACCACTTGGCTTTATTAAATCGACCTAACATCAGTGGAACAAAAGGCACAGGAATGAGCAGGCAAGATGTTGCCTAGAGCAGTGTTTCTCAAACTTTTTTCAATATTGTACCCCTTTGAATTGCCTTTTTAAGCCAAGTACCCCCTGACCAGCGCAAAACATTTTTGATAGAAAAAAAGTCTATATAAATAGGTACAAACCAGCTCTGGCAGTGATATTTGTTTAGTGAATCTATCTTTTTTAAACCAAAATATTTAAATTTTAAATATTAGAATCAATCACTTAATTAATTTATTATTATAATATAATTATTTTAGTACTTCTGCATGACATATTTTTAAATGAGCATTTTTGCAAAAAATTTTATGTAACCCCCTGCTGTACTCCAAAGTACCCCTAGTGCTACACACCCCCATTTGAGAAACACCGGCCTAGAGCAGTAACAGGTGGATGCACTGACGGGGGACAATCACAAGAACGTTTCGAGTGTACCAACAACATTAGCTGGAATGTTCTACTGATTATACACTGCTCAAAAAATAAAGGGAACACTAAGACAACACATCCTAGATCTTAAAGAATTAACTAATCGTATGAAATACTTTCGTCTTTACATAGTTGAAGGTGCTGACAACAAAACATACAAAAATTATCAATGGAAATCAAACTTATCAACCCATGGAGGTCTGGATATGGAGTCACACTCAAATTCAAAGAGGAAAACCACACTACAGGCTGATCCAACTTTGATGTAATGTCCTTAAAACAAGTCAAAATGAGGCTCAGTAGTGTGTGTGGCCTCCACGTGCCCGTATGACCTACCTACAATGCCTGGGCATGCTCCTGATGAGGTGGCGGATGGTCTCCTGAGGGATGTCCTCCCAGACCTGGAATAAAGCATCCGCCAACTCCTGGACAGTCTGTGGTGCAACATGGCGTTGGTGGATGGAGCGAGACATGATGTCCCAGATGTGCTCAATCGGATTCAGGTCTGGGGAACGGGCGGGCCAGTCCATAGCATCAATGCCTTCCTCTTGCAGGAACTGCTGACACACTCCAGCCACATGAGGTTCAGCATTGTCTTGCATTAGGAGGATTCCACGGCCAACCGCACCAGCATATTGTCTCAAGGGGTCTGAGGATCTCATTTCGGTACCTAATGGCAGTCAAGCTACCAATGGCGAGCACATGGAGGGCTGTGCAGCCCCCCAAAGAAATGCCACCCCACACCATTACTGACCCACCGCCAAACCGGTCATGCTGGAGGATGTTGCAGGCAGCAGAACGTTCTCCATGGCGTCTCCAGACTCTGTTATGTCTGTCACATGTGCTCAGTGTGAACCTGCTTTCATCTGTGAAGAGCACAGGGCGCCAGTGGCGAATTTGCCAATCTTGCTGTTCCCTGGCAAATGCCAAACGTCCTACACATGTCGGGCCCTCATACCACCCTCATGGAGTCTGTTTCTGACCATTTGAGTGGACACATGCACATTTGTGGGCTGCTGGAGGTCATTTTGCAGGGCTCTGGCAGTGCTCCTCCTGCCCCTCCTTGCACAAAGGCAGAGGTAGCAGTCCTGCTGCTGGGTTGTTGCCCTCCTACGGCCTCCTCAATGTCTCTTGATGTACTGGCCTGTCTCCTGGTAGCGCCTCCATGCTCTGGACACTACGCTGACAGACACAGCAAACCTTCTTGCCACAGCTCGCATTGATGTGCCATCCTGGATTAGCTGCACTACCTGAGCCACTTGTGTGGGTTGTATACTCCGTCTCATGCAACCACTAGAGTGAAAGCACCACCAGCATTCAAAAGTGACCAAAACATCAGCCAGGAAGCATAGGAACTGAAAAGTGGTCTGTGGTCACCATCTGCAGAACCACTCCTTTATTGGGGGGTTTCTTGCTAATTGCCTATAATTTCCACCTGTTGTCTGTTCCATTTGCACAACAGCATCTGAAATTGATTGTCAATCAGCGTTGCTTCCTGAGTGAACAGTGTGATGTCACAGAAGTGTGATTGATTTGGAGTTACATTGTGTTGTTTAAGTGTTCCCTTTATTTTTTTGAGCAGTGTACAATATTTGTGAAGCGCGGAGACCACGTGGCAAAGTCGCTGCCTTGCAGGACAAACTAAGTCATGATCATAGTCAGGACCTTACAATGTTTCTCTCCAGCGACTCCTTGTGTGCAGATCGGGCGCCTGTAAATTCCATCGTTGAAGTATACTTGGTGGGAGAAATCATCCCATGCATGATCTAACTAAAGGCTTCCATGTTGGATGGGCAGTGTGAAAAGAATCGGCTGGCTCAGTGACATGTAGTTGAATGTCGAGGGGGAGTTGTGGAGCTGCCGACGTGGTAGGGTTAGTGGGAAAACCTGGACAAGACCAATTGGGAGTGGAAAAAACAATAATAATAAACAAAACAATAACAAATGGTATGAAGCACACTATTATTTGAATCATATTTCTCATTTGATAGTCTCAATATTAGGCATGACCAACTAGAACAATCCTTGTCAATTACAGTATTAAATTACCAGTATCTAGAAAAAGCATCTAGGACAATTAAAATGCACACAATAGATCAAATATTTTCCCTCTCACTCGCACTTAGTATAGAAGACAAACAGAGCAAACGAGTTTGCCCTAATAGAGAATTACTGATGTTAAAAAGGATTACATGGTACTGTATGACCCCTGTTGTGGTTGTAGGACAGTATTCTAGAATCAATGCCTGTCAGCTTGAACTGTTTTGACTGGTGTGGCTGTGGCAAGGCTGTGCTGGAGCAGCTGTCCTAATCACAAGGAGGAAGTTCACCTCACATGGTTAACTGCTGGTTGCTAGGTGACTGTCCTGGGAATAAGGCCTCTGATGTGTGTGGAACACTATAAATCTAGCTCCCTGCATGCTCCGAACCTTTCACACAACCCTGCTGTCCTTTTACCTTTTGCACACAAATCCAGCTGTCAAAGAGATATGGGGGCACTCCACAGTCGCTATATCCCACATCATTGACAATTAACGTCTAAAGTGATGGAACGAGTGTGTGTGACAAATTAAAGATGTGCCTATTAATTCTTTAAGAATTAGGGGAGAGCAAAAATGCTCAACTGTCTATGAATTTGAGTAGTTTCCCCAAGGTTACATCCATCAGCTTTTGACCAAAACAACGGGAGGGGAGAACTTAGATGTTTCAACGGCTGAGTGCTCCTTTATGGAATCTGCTTCAAAAGTGACTGTTCTTATCAACTTCACAAAGTATGGATGGAATATTTCTCATTCTTCTTCTTGGTCTCAGTGGATTTTGTTCCTGACTTCATTAAGGTTTTTTTTGTCTGAGTATTGCAATGTTTGATCCTTAAAACACACAGAAATACTCAGCTGTAAAACTTTTTCTCTTTAACAAAATGCTGTCATCTGCTGTTACCAATCAGCCTCACCTCCGTAAAGTCAACATGTCAGTGGAATATACTGAGCCTCTCATAACCAAAATATAACTGTTACTCACCAGCCTCACCTCTGTAAAGCCAACATGTCAGTGGAATATACTGAGCCTCCCATAACCAAAATATAACTGTTACTGACCAGCCTCACCTCTGTAAAGCCAACATGTCAGTGGAATATACTGAGCCTCCCATAACCAAAATATAACTGTTACTGACCAGCCTCACCTCTGTAAAGCCAACATGTCAGTGGAATATACTGAGCCTCCCATAACCAAAATATAACTGTTACTGACCAGCCTTACCTCTGTA